>JAUTBV010153949.1:0-10449 GCA_032361325.1 Lepetodrilus fucensis | reverse complement strand
CGTAATTAGTCTCAGATCGAAATTCGTTTGTCCGATTATACATGTTTATCAACTGTGATATTATGCCTTTAAAAGAAATAATTCAAAAATAATTTCCACCAATGTCATTGAAAAAAGCTACATGTTGATACAGCTGCCACGTGTAATGCTGTGACGTCAGTTGAACCACCTTCAACATAAATAGTGCCATCTGATATCTCCTATAAGTACACCCTGTCTCGCCAACAGGTCAACTTCTTATCTGTGATCAGCACATTGAAAAAGAATATTCCAAAGTATGCTGTCAGCAATCTAATTATATTATGTCTAGATAGGTAATATGCAAGCGGCAAGTCTGGTTTTAGTTAGCTACTAGAGCGTCTGAAGGTAAATTATTAACAAGGAATATAGTATAGAAATGTGTCTGATCAGCATGGTGACTGGTGTGATGTAAATAGGTGTTACAATTACTGTTGATATACTAGTATATAGCGTATTTAATTATTAGATAACTCAACAATGTGAAGACTTTCTGTGTAGCATACTGTACATGTATTTACCTATGACCCACAGAGCCTAGTGGCTATTGTTTTGTGTATGAGAATCGTAATTCTATGATAATATTTGGGAGTTACGACTCTCGTAGCGCTACGATCGTTTTGTGGAACAGCGCTAGGGCGCATATTCTCCAAATGTTCTTACGATCTTCTTAGCCTACGAACGTGCGTGACATTTTCTTAGCCCTGCTATTATGAATCCTTAAGATTGTCGTACGATCATATAATAAGAACCTTTCGAGAATAGGCCCCAAGATATCGGTTCTCGGAAGTTGTCCAATTTATTACGAGACCATAAAAACTGTTAACGACTCTGGAAACGATCGTGCGCCTACGAGAGCGCTATGGTCTCATAGTGGATATGAGAGCTTCGAGAAACGATACCCAGGTCTATATTCAAACGTTACACTTTTGAAACAGAATTTTGTTCATGTATTAATCAATGCAGTTTCCAATATAATATATAATGACATGGAACATTCTGAAGACATATAGCAGGTGACAGCTGTCAATCATTCAATCAATCAATCATGTACGTGTTGTGTTTCAGGAAATGATGAGGAACCTCCTACTACTCCTCCTGCTGGGGATCACCCTCTCAGCTGCACTCGTCAAGGTTAGAGTATAGCAATATGCTGTATAGCAATACTGTAACTATGTGTACAACAGTTCGTGTGCAACCAGAAATACAGTGTGTGTGTGTGTGTGTGTGTGTGTGTGTGTGTGTGTGTGCCTGTGTGCTCCGCGGATGCCAGAAGAAAGCAGTAGGGATGGGGAATGCGAGAGAGAGATAGAGAGGGGGGAGAGAGAAACAGAGAGAGAGAAATAGAAAGGGGTATATAACAAGGGGGATAGAGAGAGCAAGATAGAGAAGAGAGAGAGAGAGAGAGGGAGGAAGGGGAGGGGGCGAGAGGGAGGCTAGAGGAAGCAAGCACTATTATAAATAGAGACGATATAACTGATTGAAAGAAAAGAGAAGATAGAAAGAAAAGTGAAATGATTGGAGGCAAGCATTGTACTAACCTCCAGCCTCTAATGCGGTTCGCAATTGTTTCCGTCTATTTTGAGATGTTTCGTGAAGGGAGAGGTAATGTCAGACCTTTGTAATGTTATGATAACGTCCGACCCAGGAACGTTCAGCATTGCGCCAATTAACTCTCAACTCTCTTGTTGTGCAACACATGCTAGCAAAGCCTTCCTGATAAACAGTCAACAATGCCGAGGAAATTAGAGAACATTAACCTCGGACGAGATTTGAGATATATTGGCTATCGTTCTTGTGCAAGTTGTGGGAATAACTTGCATTTGGTTGAGCTACACCAAAGGAGACAGCGATTCAGACAACCCTATAATTGGCGATAGAATGAAAGCAATTTAAACTCGTACAGGATTTATAATTCTGGTGGGAACAACTTAGACGTAAGTGTGAGGAGAGGAACAACAAAGAAGATATTGATTCCTGGTGTAGCTCCAACCTGTAGTTTCAATTTAGTATAGCCTGCCGTTGTTGTTTTTCTATTAACCTTCATTGCACGTGGCTGATGTTGGTTACAGGCGCAGAGAAGATCTGAACTGAACTATGTAGACGACGACGACGTGAGTATACCGACACGTGACCTGACAATATGATACTGACATGACATTGTGATCCGACAATATCATCACAGCAACTGACTAAATACATAATACCCCGAGTAAACACTCAAAATGTTACTTGTATTGAACAATTGATACAGCAGAATGTTATTCTATAGGTCTTCAAGCGGTTGTACGGTTGTTATGCACTAGGGATAATTATCAACTATATAGCATTTGATCGTAATTTGCTTTATATTTGAGGAACATTGAATTATATTTTAATCATGATTATCATTACATGTTCTGTATTAAGCATTTATATTATTATTATTATTATTATTATTATTTTATATATTCTGGTGTTATTATTACTGTGATTAGTTGTTATTATTATTATTATTATTATTATTATTATTATTATTATTACATCTACACTTCGTTTAAATCCTAAGCTAAGATGTGCATTGGGAAAATAGACATTCATTCTTAGTGTTCTTCTCCTGTCGACTTCAGATCGAGGAAGGAGGCGACGAGGATGACGAGGACGAGGAAGCGGAAGAAGAAGTTGTAGATGTGGAGGCAGAGGAAAGAAGACAACGACAGAAAATAGGTGCCGACTATACGTCCGTATTTCAGTTACATTGCTTCTTTCTTATTAATTACTAAGACATCAACAACACACCAATATCGGTCCAATAGACCTTGTGGGTTTGGTTATGAGAAACTGGTTCTCACACAACACAGCCAATACAAATATGTTTTTACGGACGGTACGGATGTAATTCATGCCGATATCCCTACTTGTCCAGGCGGTACGCATGCTATTCCAGCAGAATTTGCGTTATTACAGCCGTTAATTAGGAAGGCCTGATAATATAACTATTAATATAAAGGCATTATTTGGTTGTTTTAACATGTGCACTGTCTGTCTGCCCTCCAGACCCGTGCAAGAAGAAGAAGTGTTACCGTGGCGAGGTGTGTGTGGTTAATGGTCAAGTGGCCGAGTGTCAATGTCTGAGCAGATGTGAGGAGGAGCCGGACACCCGATACCACGTGAGTAGACCAACTACAGCAGCATCCTTGGTTGAACCATTGTCACCTTCATTAGAGCATAATATATCTCCTCCCTTAGCTTTACACATGGTTTTGCTCGATTTCCGGTCTGGAATTCAAGATGGCGGACACTGGCCGTGTATTGAATCCTTTCACGTCAATATATGTAATTGTCATACACACCAAGATAGTAGTAATCGTGATGTTATCTCCTCCCTCTCATCCTACAATATTCGACATTGAATGTAACCGTTTTCTGACTACTTTCATTTCACACTAACCAAGTCTAGACAAATTCGGAAGATGTTGCCCTCTGAGTTGTATATAAGGATGAACTCAGTCAGTATCTGTATCAAAGGTTAAGCATTATACCCTCTTTTACCTTGATACAAAGCTAAACCAAATAGCCTTGTCTGTCTTATCAAAGTAAACCCCATCGTCTGAGGATGACCTACAAGCTTAAGAACATATACAACAGCAAAGGCATCCATTGTAATAGAATCAATGTTCTTTATTGACACAACCGGAAGTACAATTTTACGATGCCCACTAACCTACCGATAATGCCATTCGGTATCGCCATCACGGTAATCTGGTCACGTGATGAAGTCTTCAGTCAGCACGGTCAGAAGAGCATCTACTTGAGGTCTGGAAGCATCGGTGGTAGGCCCTACACTGATTCAATTATGCAATAGAAAGCACGCTCTACTAACAACGCTTGACTACACCAGACGCTTCCATAGTCATTGGAATATGTAAGAGTTTGAAGTAGCCAAGCGCTGTAGGTATATTAGAGCATGAATGGAAAAAAAACCTTGTTGAACATTTGCCCATTTGGGGAAAACAATCTAACAGATAGGCTACTTTTCAAGGGTGAATCTATGCTTTTGAGTATGGGGTTATATATCTATATTTATTAGCTTGCAGACCGGTGTATCAGAAGCTAGTTTTGCTTGGCATCTGAATGACCAAAACAGGGGCGGATCCAGACTTTCAGGTTGGGGGGGGGGGGGGTGGCGCAAGCCGGGTGAGCCCCCCCTTGGATCCGCCCCTGCAAAAGGAGCTTAGAGGAGTAGACCTCTTATAATTGCCACCAATGTATCTGCTATAGTATGCTTCATTAGTCAGCATTCATCCAAGGCACGCCTGTACGTGGCTATACCTGACACTGAGACTGGCACTAGACTGGTTGTTTTCTCCAGGTGTGCAGCACAAAGAACCAGACCTACCAGAGCGAGTGCTTCCTGGACCGCGATCACTGTCTGTGCAAACACCAGCTGCCCGGATGTACCAACAAACGTCTCAGGAAGATCCAGCTGGACTACTACGGCGAGTGCAAAGGTCAGTCGAGCGGACAATATTATTAATCATGTTATAAACCACTGTCACATCGAGCCCGGTATGATGGTAATTAACGCTAGCGAGAAAAAGACGTTCCGAATTTCGTTTCACAGTACTTGGCGGTCACACTACTACATTGACGTCATCGTGGGCTTAGGCATAATATAGGAATTATGTTATCATTATCGTGCTGGATATGACCGCCCCCTAACGCACCGTTTTGTGGTACCATGGGAGATTTCGCTCTTGTGTGACAGCATTTCTTCTCTGACGTGGGTAGCGTCGCGGAGGAGAGAGGACAGGTAGTTTTTCCGTCACGCAAATGTGACTGAGCCAATCAACGTTGGTATATGCTGACACACCTTCAACATCTGCGGTGGCGAAGGTCCCCACGGGTAAACAAGCAAAGTGGAATACTTGTCCTATCCAGTTGGTCCAACTTACGATAGCAACGTTTCCTCTAATGCAGTATTCTATGGTTTACTCTTAACTGACGATGTCACTTTCGTCGTTCCGATTACTCTGTTATGAAGATTTTGCTATCTTAGAAATTCCGAAAAAAAATCATCACTGATATTTACATTGTACCTCTCATGTAAAGAGAATGTGTAGATATGTACACAAAGACATAACGACGCCAGGATCAGGATGCACCTGCCAACAAACTCTGGATTCCACGGCATGAAGCTGTATGGAGTGCAGAACATCTCAGATTACAACTGCCATAGATATCCAACATCTATACTCAGTGCAATACTGCGCCTACAAAACTTAGCATGCACCTTCCCATGCCATGCAGTGCCAACGCTCTGGGTGCCTGGTATGATCTAGGGAGTGTCTGTGACATGCACTCTAATATGTCATACTAGTATCTCATGTACACCAAATGCCAACAACAATTACATAATCTTGCTGTTCATCCCAGCCCCGTTTGACGAAATCGAGTTAATTAGAACCATTTTTCGGAGATGTCATAAATAATACAAATTACAACACAAATATCTCATACCTTCATCTTGAATATACGACAGTTGTTGGATTCTACTGGCGGGATATGGCAACTATCTCTACTAAATGTCGACTACGATGAATACTCTTGAAATGGTTCATTCCTTTCGACGTGAATGCACGCCTATATTCGTAGCGACTTCTTTGAGAGATGTCAGAAATATGTTTCAAGTTACAATGTTACAACCTGATGCTTACATAGGAATGATTTAACAGCCGTGGTAGCTGACAATTGTATATTTTCATTCGTATTCCTTAGTTCGGATTTAATTCAATTGACTTTCTTTGAATTCAGTGAAAATATATATTGCTATAACCTATTCTTACAAAGTTGCATTCCTATTTTAATTTGAAGTTGTACCAATAATGTATGATCACAATATTTCTTTCTTCGCTTTCTCTCGTAGACAAATAACGGGAATATATTCTCTTTTGTATTCTGGTAATTTATCTTGAATAAAATATTACAGTACAGCTTTATCAAATGGTTTCATAATTATCAATTTCAGAGTTGACGAAGTGCCCGGATGATGAGTTCGCTGAGTTCCCCGTCAGAATGAATGAATGGCTGTTCATCGTTATGAAACAACTGGTAATTATATAACGAACTATAATAGTAAACCGTCATTGTGTTTGTACATGTACGGCACAACATCCAAATTGCCAATGTAGTTAAATATGTTCACTATATATACGACCATAATTGATAATGTATTTATAGTAATTGTCAGTGAACATTAATGAAACATCATCTAAAACTGAGCGCAGTATTCTGCCGTTGATGCGACTTGACTTGGTTGATGCTGACTTTATTGATGCTGACTTGGTTGATGTCGACTTGGTTGATATTGACGTTATTGATGCTGATCTTGTTGATGCTGACTTGGTTGATGCCGACTTGATTGATGTCGACTTGGTTTAATTTGATGCTGACTTTATTGATGCTGATCTTGTTGATGCTGATTTGGTTTGATGCTGATTTGGTTTGATGTTTCTGCAGGCATCACGTGACGAGCTGGGAGAGTACATCAAGCTGCTGGACAAAGCCAAGGATGACGCTAACCACACGGAGGCCATTTTGTGGAAGTTCTGCGACTTGGACACGAGCCCCCAGGACAGGTTCGTTGAACACCATTTGACCAGATACCTAGCACGACATACATTTATGTCCAGTACAGAGATGTGTCTGTCAGAGTATGCATGAAGTAATCCTCGAAACATCGGTCATTACCTCTCCTAACATCGGTCAAATGGATGTTAAAGGAAACAAAATGACCGGTGTTTCGAGGATGGCACGAGACATACACGCACATTGCTTCAGGAATGCATAAAATACTATGAAATAGAAAGGAACTTAAATATCAAGAATAACCAATAAACAAGTTGTAACTGGAATGGTTTTACAGAATAATTGATCAAGTATATTTGCTATGTAGTTTGCTGCATATCACGAAAGGGACATGTAGTCAGAACTTCACTAAGAGCATACGCCATGGTTTTCCTGTGGCAGAACTATTGGTACGACCCTTTCCTGAATAGTGACATACCTTGGAATCCTTGGAATCCTTGGAATCCTTAGTTTAATCATAGATTGACAATGGTGGCCGTGGCGGATGTTTCAGACAAGTGTCACGCCGGGAGTTGCAGTACATCGTGCAGTCACTGAAGGCCTGGGAACACTGTCTGGTGCCCTTCCTAGCTAAGTGTGACCAGGACAACAACAGGAAGATCAGCCTCAGAGAGTGGGGCGGATGTCTGGGCATTGATCACAGTATGTACTCAATAAGGGTGGTGGTGGTTGTGTGTGTCTGTGTATGTGTGTGTGTGTGTGTGTGTGTGTGTGTGTCTGTGTGTGTGTGTGTGTGTGTGTGTGCGTGTGCGCGCGCGCGTGTTTAAGAACCGCAAACTCTATATATAAGAGCGTATTCGTTTCAAACTCTCGACCAACGCTAGGTTGATAAATTAGCCAATGACCAAACACCCATGATGATACGAGTACCCTCGTTGGCTAATTTCATCACGCGACAGTCACCCTAAGGTAGGTCGAGTGTTGAATCGAATACGCTCAAGTGACGACATCGATTCATGTCGAGAATAAATTACTATAACACCATATGTTCCGAAACACGGAGAAAATATATTCCTAACTATTTACAGCACGAACATGCATCATAAGAATCAATATTTCTGGAACAACTGTACACAATTACGTTATAGTAGGTATCTATGTGATGTCAAAGTACATAAGTTGAAGTAGATGTATCTACCAGCTGAGGTGGGAACCCCTTACTTTTGCTTGTCAGTATATTTTTAGAAATTGTCAGGATGACAGTTGTCATATTTATAATAATAATAATAATAGTAGTAATAATAGTAATAATAATAATAATAATAATAATAATAATAATAATAATAATAATGTGTAGTTGCGTATATAAAATGTATTATACGAGCCAGCTAAATATTTGTTTTTATCAATATGCAGCTTTAATAACATATGTTTTCACTATTTGTAAGAATTCTGTTTTGAGTTACAATTATACATAGTGTACATGTGCGACTTGCAGTTTTGTCAGAATTTGATCACATGTTTCATATCAGATCGGTGGGTTGTCGTGACATTATCCTAGAACATATTGTTGTTGTTAGGAATACAGGTCGTAGGTAGCAGAACGAAATAGTTTGTTGACACAATGCTGTCTTGTTTTCGAAAACGGAAGGAAGTTTAGCTTGAATATGCATCCACATGCGTAGCATGAACGAATATATGATTCATTGTGTATTCATTGTGTATACAGACATTATTTGGGCCCAACATATCACACACCGATTACTAGTATATGTTAAACAAACAGGGTAACAAATGAAAGCAATTAAACATAGGCCTACTGAAATGTAATACAACGCATACCCCAACTAGTATGAACTATACATCTGTATTTCTTTCTTTCATAATTGTAACCTCTTTCTATTGGTCATTAATAATAATAATAATAATAATAATAATAATAATAATAATAATAATAATAATAATAATAATAATAATGACAGTAATATATCACATTTTATTTTCAGAGAAAATTTCCGACAAGTGCATCGACATCCGTGCCCGAGCAAGGCGACAGTAGGGTCATGCTGACGTCACTTCCTGCAAGAGAAGTTTGCAATAAGCAATAAAATGTCAATGGCAACACTCTTTGTCTCTGGTGCTAAAACTTATGTCAGAAGTATGTAGCGTGAGATGACTTTAAGGAAGTTAATGTTAATCCTTTATTGCGAAATTCGTTATTATATAATATACTCATACATCCTGCGTTCTGTAATATGTTAAATTGAGTTATAAAATGTAGAAACTTTAACATTTTTTAAAGTGAAAACTTATTCCTGGTGGGACCGCGCAGTCAAAAACGTACCCCTTAAATGGGTAATTCAATTACTTACAATGTTATATACGGTACTAGCAACTACATGTCGACGTCCGTTATCATATTAGTCTGTTGGTATAGTATTGTTCTTTACTGATATAGTATACGAGACTGTTATCTTTCAAATAAACTGTGATGTTCCGTATTTGACATGGACATGAAAGCTATACATGCAATGGCAGGCCGGTAGATGGGCAACATCTTAAAGGCTGAATTGGGTCCACAATCCGAGATTCAAACAGCCTTGGTACATCTCTAGAAATTGATGTTTTTGTTTTGTATACCTTTTACATGATTAGACACAACATAGTTCAGGATATTCGGAAATACTCACACAAGTATTTTTCTGTTTTCTCACCGACAGAATTATTTCTGTCAAAATAATTCAGAAACGTACGCATTCTAGATACTGGGTTATTTTAGTGAATTAAAAATGTATGTACATGAATTTATTTACTATCAGATGATATGTGACCACGCCATGCTTGTCAGTGCAATATACAGGGATATATACGGAGACCTCCACTCTGGTGCTAATACTGTTATTTCAGGAATGCCTTCTATCACTGCCACTATATTATTATATATTTTTCCATTGCTTCTAAGTGACGTTTTAGCCATATTTCTATCTGGTAAATAGTTGTACTGTTGAAATGATAATAAAAAGGTTTTCAAAACGACAGTGTTTTTGTCGTGTTAATGTATTGAAATCACAGTACAGATTCTTGACGAGTGATACTTTGAAGCAGAGTTCTAGACCTGCGTTTCAGGGTATAATTTCTCTAAGCTCATATCCACTACGAGACCATACGGACACTCGTAGCCATGTCTTATACATGAGCGCTACGGTCTAATATAATAGTGGATACGAGAGCTTGGAGACACGATACCCTGAAGTCCGGGCGTAAATCCAGGTTTACGCCGTTTCTAGCTACAGGCCTATAGTAAATACTTCCCTGTAATAAAGAAAACATAGTGTGGCATGGTGTTATGGCATCCTCGAAAACACAGGGTATCGTTTCTCGAAGCTCGCTAATGCGCTAAGAGACATTAGCACTCTCTTAGCAGTGTATTAGCTATCGGCAAATAGAGCGCTATGGTCTCTTAGTGGATAAGAGAGCTTCGGAAACGATACCCTGGCCATGGAGTATGACTACACTAACATTCCGTCAATATTTGACGGAGGTTAGTGTAGTCATAATGACCTTTGTTTTCGAGGATGGGTGTTGTGTAGGCCTACGTTTGACATAGGCTAGGACTACAGTGCGACCATTTCCTTTAAGTCATGCCAGCCTGTACGTGAG
Organism: Lepetodrilus fucensis; assembly: GCA_032361325.1. Taxonomy (NCBI): domain Eukaryota; kingdom Metazoa; phylum Mollusca; class Gastropoda; order Lepetellida; family Lepetodrilidae; genus Lepetodrilus; species Lepetodrilus fucensis. The sequence continues at coordinate 204 of JAUTBV010153949.1, read as the reverse complement.
AAAATGGTACGCCGCCTTCAGTATAGTCGACGATATAATCGAGGAAGATTTATACTTTTGTCGTGCGTTTGCAAATGGATAGATACTGCTGAGAAATACATGCATTTTACACTGCACTGCACATGCATGAAAGGGAGAAATATATCATGTCATTTCTAATTTACAAGTAATATCTATATAGCTATAGTAATTAAGTATCTTATA
>JAUTBV010153938.1:0-10449 GCA_032361325.1 Lepetodrilus fucensis | reverse complement strand
TATGATAACCAAACATACTGAATTTTCCTATTTTGATCACCACTGGTTGCTATGGTAACCAATGTTTTACTATTTTTAAATTTTATTAGTGTTCCCATTTCTATCAACAATACACATATGGAATTTGATCAGCATACCTTTAATGGTTATATAGACATTCAACTTTAAGTATATCACTGTGTTTTAGCACAATTAATGTGGCTGTGACGTCATGACATCATAAAAGAATGTGGCGCTCTGAGGGTTAATATGCAAATAAGTTTAATGTCAGACTATATGATTATAAAACATAATCATAACCGTTCACTATTGATATGTATTTCTTCTTTTGGTGACAATAGATATTTCTGAATAAGTTTTATAGGAAATGTAACATGCATTTTGTAAAACATTACAAATTGTCAGATTTTGTTAGTTTTTTAACTGAGTGACACTGATGTCTGCTCTTTCGATCTAGATGGTGAAATAATGCTGTAATCTTGTAGTGACGCGCATGATTTCCAAGACACGTCAAAACGCGAAATCTCAGAGAGAGAAAAGTGACATTGTTGATGAATTTCTCTGAACTTTACACTGTGGGACTCCGCGATTTCTCTGGCTTGTGTGCACTTATTGTCATAAAAAGTATACCACGAATCCTCTTTGAAAAAGTATACCACATATCCTCTTTCAAATAATATTTCATTCGTGAACGTACGTTCACAATAACAAGAGCACAACGTCAGTTTATCAATCCCACTTTAACACTGTGGCAGATAAGGTGATACCGGAATACGTCGACATCCCTGTATATACAATATTTATTTATGAAACGACGGCACTCACTTTCATCAACTTTCCATGTATATTTGACAATGAGGGCATTCAGGAGGTCATGGACGACTTCCTTCACCGTCTGGTTGATTACAACAGACAGCTGTTTGGTGGCGCTGCACTTGACAATCTGTGGTGCATTGGGAGCAGTGTACCGGTTCTCGTCTTCATCTGGTGTGTGGAAAAAAGTTAGAAATATTGAGTTCTATTAACAAAGCCACCAAAGAAAAATGCAATTACAATATTTCATTTCATTATGTTGGGATTATTAAAAGTCACTACAGTTTCATATGCTGACAATTTTGACCATTCTATGAAACAGAAAAAAAGATGCAATCTGTGAAAAGGCTACAAGAGTAACTATTGCTCAAGCATGCCATGGAAACTTAAAAACATGTGAAGTATGATCACAACAAGATTGTAATACAAAACATGATGAAATTATTGTATAAAATTGGATAGTTATTGGTCATGAAGTTGTTTCTCCTACCTCTGGTGATCTTGCCAGCTGGTGGAAGTGCTATCTGCAGTGTAGTCTTGGCCACATCGGAGAATGACTGTGGATTTCGACATGATGCGGATCCGAGAACGCGCAGCACGTAATGCATCTCCTTGGAGCCAATGCTGCCATTGGCTACTCCGCATGTGCTGGAACCAATCCCACTGCAAGCATTGCGCATCACCTGCAACCACAACATACAACTCACATCTATTTTTACATCATATCTGCAAGGATTGACACAAGTTTGTGAATTATTCCTCAACATCGATGCAGAAACTTCTTCAATCATAAGAGTACTGGTTACAGGCCTATTATCGCCACTTCAGTTATAGCGCGAGTGAAGGCAGAAAACAGGGTCAAAATAGGTCTTTTTATGCCACTGGCAGGACCTATTATCGCCCCACATAAAACAGGACGAGGTGCGTAATCTTCTGGTGATATCATTTAATTTAAAATTAGTAATTACTAATATATAAATCATACCTAATTGCATGCATGGATGTAAAAAGTGTAATCATGTATTATAAAAACACACTGTTTGTTTTGCCTAATGATGTATTTTTTACATTTTGAAGCGATCTCAATGACACACCAATAGAGCGATATTTTGTACATCGTGTAAAAAACATACAATGCTGTAGAGATTGATAGATATTGTGCTACACCATAACTACATGAAAGGACATTATGGCTGACGAACAAATATAAACAAACGACTTATTGTTTAGTCACGTGATCAACCCCCCGATGTGTAATTTTTCAAATTTTGCAAATTCTGAAGCTAATTGGTGTTAATTTAAAATAAAATACAATTATTGCTCCAATTATCATCTATTGATAATTAGTAGGTGTTCTTTATTTAAATTATGCCATAATCAAAATCAATCACGAACGCGGAAGCCCTACAGTGGGTGTTAGGCGACAATAGGTCCTGGGCGATAATAATAGGCCCGTAACCAGTAGAGCTTTGAAACATGTTTCCCCTATTTACTGCTTTATGCAAGTGAACTCGCCTTCTCCATGCAGTACTTGAGAGAGACAGGCTCCTCCAGGATGTGTCTGAAGAGCAGCGTAGTGAGGGACACAAAGCCCTGGAAGGCCGAGGCCTGGGTCAGGTTCAGCAGGATCTTGGGTCCGCCCAGCTCGGCGAAGTGCACGGCGTGCTTGTGGTCTCTGGTCAGCCTCAGCATCAGCCTCAGCGACGCGTGCAGAGTGTCCGGGTCCACAGGAATTCCCAGCAGAGAAACAACCGACCTGGAAATGACAATTATTAATTGATTTCAAACAATGACATTTAAAAAAAGTTATGTTCCAATGGCAAGATTCATCTCTTATCTGAAGTTCTGTACTCGTGTAGTCAGTTGTTAATGTTGTGGTGTGCTTAATTATCACATGAAGAATAGGTTCTTATGTTGCTACTTACTTAATTATGCATGTGATCTGACTGTCAGTGAAACCATAAACAACTTTTTCTTCTTTAGTTTTCTCTTCAGCAGTTTCATTTTCAGTCTCCATTTTGCCGTCGTCAGAACCTGGGTTCGCAGCTGAAATTACAAAAATCAATAGTACTTGAAAACCTTCAAACACCTTACAAATGCTGCACATTTGCATCAACAAAACTCATTATAAAACTAGTTTTGATCTAAAGGCATACCGAATGACACTTGCACATGCTTGTACAGACTACATGTACAAATGTCGGTCAAATTACAGAAGCAGTGTCAGTACCTTTGGTAGTGTCAGCGAGCGTCTCCGCAACACTGTTGTTGTCCTTAGGCTCGTCTTTGTTGCTTGGCTTCTCCTCTGCTGTGGGTAGTGACAGCATGATGGGTCTTCTGTTGCCAGTCTCTTCATTCACCTGAAAAATACAATATATACATCATACTTATGCTGATTACACAAGGATAGAAATAGTTCTTAATTGTTCAATTTTCTTAATTGTTCCATTACCATTAGAATACTGTTAAAATTAACACTGACCTGAACAAGTGAACTGAACTGCACTGTGTATCGCCTCCTGCCAGCTTGAAACCTACACAAACAGACAGTAGCAATCAATAGGTATCCTCTTGCAAGTCGTAACTTTCTAAAGCAAGATAGAGTAAGGGTTCCTGCACCTTTCAGTCAATCAAATTTAAGACCTTTTTAAGACAAATTTTCAGAAAATTTAAGACCTATATTTGAATTACTAATGATCATCATGACATTACTTTTACACATTCTTGACAGTAGCTTTAAAGGTCAATCAATCAGAGAGCTCGGATTTATCAGTCAATATCTTTAGAACACATGCAATCCCCTTGCGCCGTTCTGCTGATAAATCGGAGCTCTGTGATTGGTTGACCTTTAAGTTATGTTAATGTATGTGACCTGGATACTCAAACTGAGCAGTTTCCTGGTTCATTTTGGTGTGAACATATCCGTGATTTCCACAAAAAGTGTTTCACTCAAAGAAATGTTTGGTTTGTAAATTTAAGACCTGTTTAAGAACCAACAGAAAAGTGATGGTTTTTAAGGCTGTTCAAGGCCTTGAAAACTTATTATTAAATTTAAGACTTTTTAAGACTTTCCAAGGATCCGCGGGAACCCTGAGAGTGAAATATTGAAATTGTTTGTCACAGAAAACAAAATAAATGCTTCAAATAAAAGCATGTCATTTGATTTTCTGCTTTTCTATGGCAGTCGTAACCAGACAGTCTGACACAGGCTTCAGACCATCTTTCTCAAGACTGCACTTTCACCATATCTGATTATTGTAGAAGCCATGTCTAGATTTATTTATCGATTACTAACGTTTTTATTTGATTTGTATTTAATGTTTTATGTCGCGGAGGGAAAATCTCACCCATAGGTGACGACTCCTTACAGAAATCTTTCACTTATATGTCATGATCCTTGCAGTACAAAACATGATGTCTGTACACTAAAAACCTACACCTGAGCCCCATTGCTCAGAACTATTGCAGCTACAACTATTGTAAGGTAAACGCTTTCTACTGTGGCGGGAACCCAGTTACAACTATTTTGACCAACGGGCCCCTGGTCCATAGGCGTTTGCTGCCATTCAAAAGATACTGGGACCACTCAGGTGGACAAATATGTGGACTTGTACAAGGAATCCCCAAACTATTCTTCTTCTTCCACATCTACAGTAAACATACAACCTGACAATTTCCCTACCTAATACTGTTGTCATCATTCCTAAACGCATCGTCAATCGTCTTGTTGTTGCCTACACTGTATTTACACCAGCGACCACTGCTGTCGTCGAACCACTTCCAGGTGTGACTGTTAACCTGTAAACAGGAGGTAAGTGTAACAAGAACTACCCTTGACAGTGAATACATTCACAAGACATACAATAAATCTTATAATTTACATCCTCACCAACTTGAAAAGCAAGGCACATATTCTTAATGTACATCCAAACTATGTATCTACAGTTGCCAAAGTCCAAACCATAATTTCGTTTTTTTTCTTATTTTGGTATTTTGCTCTCAGACAAGGGTTTGACAACACAATGTATTCAGCTATATGCTTGTCAATATTTGTCATCATTGAGGGGGAAATTGTCTAATTGGATAACCTTGATCTATATGCAATGTTTCCCTTTTCATGCCACAATTTAAAAATAAATAAAATCATAACAAAATTGCAGATTCCTGTTGAAAATAAATAAATAAAATGAGTGATGTCTTACAATGAGTTTCATGGCATCAGACTTCCTTCTTGATATCACAGATACTTTCTCAAACAGGTCTAGAAGGAGCAACAATGGTGCCATCCATCTGAAGCAAACAAATGTTCATGGATACATACAGAATGATTGATTTATTGTTTTAATATTTGGCTGTTTGTACCAATTAAACAGTTTACTACTATAACATCACATCTGTAAATGAATATTAAACGTACTTGGGTGTGGTTGGGTCCTTGAGGTTGGCCAGATACTCCTGTCCCTCATTGAGCACCTTGATGAGGACATCCAGCAAGTTCCCACTCTGCACAGCCTCCGCACACGGCATCATCATCTCCTGGAACCAGACAAACCCACCAATGCCAGCTTTGTTGGTAGTGTGTTGTCTAATGCTCACTCTCTCCATGTACTTAGCGAACCCAAGAATTGTACAACTATGAGAACATTATTTCAAAGAATAATTACTTGTTGAAATGTATCATAATAACCAGCTAGTCAGGCAGAAAATACATACAAATTCTTTAGACTACATATTTCTAACATCACAGGTTGGAAACATTCCGAGGGCCTACCTCAAATAGCAAACTGAGTAGATGAAGTCTGTTTGCAAACTGGGAGGAGTTGGACTCTTTAGAAACTTTGTCTACCGAGTCCTTCGCCAAGATTCCCTCAGTCAGCTGATCAAGCAGTTGATGTGAAAGGCAAAACACCTGATGAAAGAAAAAGAAATGCATAAAAAAATAGTATCACAGATTATGTTGGTTGGTTTGGGGTTTAAAGTCACTTTCTAGAATCTTTCACTAATATCATGACTTGCATGCATATGTACTGCTTGACTAGTCTGGATTTCCACCAGTTTTTATAGTGCTAGTTCACTTAGAATATCATGTCGCAGATAGTAAAATGATACCCCACTCGGACACAGTATACTGACTCCGAGCTGGCTAGTCGCTTTACCCCTTTAATGCTGAGCGCCAAGCAGGGAAACAACAAGTACCACCTTTTTTAACGTCTTTTGGTATGACGCGACCGGGGATCGAACCCGCCACCTTCCGCACTCCGGGCCGACGCTCTAATCATTACCCCACAAAGCTGGCCTAGTATTTCTTTTACCCAATAAAACAATCCTGTCAGCATCTTTCATCTCAGACAAATGTTGGACAACACAATGTATTCAGTTATATGCTTGTCTATGTTTGTCATCATTGTGAAATCATGAATCTCAAATCTCAAATTGGTGGCAGCTCTTATTCAGTCTCATGACAACATTAAATTTGAGCATACACACCTGTTGGACTAGAGTTGAGAGTGTGGTGTCCCTCCACTCACTCCCGTTCCTGTGTGTTATCACCAGCATCAGATCACAGACACGATACACCGTCTCTGGCAGTGTGTCCAGCAGCTTCATACAACCTGCCACACACAGACAACACACACGTCAACGTCATACATCTAAAACAATACCTTTCTCTCCAGAGACTCAACAGAACAGAACCTTTATTCACTAAAGCCAAGAACCTCAGCAACCAAGGTCCAAATATAAACTACAAAAAGGAATATGGTAATTGTGGACAGGGATTTGCTAGGAAGTTTTTCATTTCAAACAGCCAATGAGAACGAGATTACAGTGCTGTGTTTTTCCAATGTACTAAATTTCTCTTAACAGAAGCTTTTAACATAAATGAATTAGTGAATTATTGCTTTACGTAATAGCAGGAATATTTCACCCATACATAACTAGCAAGAGCTACAGAAAGCACATTCATTGGTAGAGTCTTGTCAACTGACCTGCCACCACAGTTTGTGTGAAGTCGTCCAAGACAGACTTATTCAAGGGTTCTTCCAACTCCTGCTTCTCTTGCTCTTCTTCGTCGTCTTTCTTCTCCTCTTTCTTTGGTTCTTCCTGAAGCACAGATATCGGATTTCCCTTTACATAACTACTGATTATCTCCAATGAAAATGTGTTAACTACTAGGAACCACCAGGTGCCCGCTGCACGACGCTCTTGTAGGCTACAACTATGGTATCGTCAACGCTTTCTATTGTGGCAGGAGCCCAGTTACAACTATTGTAGCACTACAAGAGTGTCGTGCAACGGGCACCAGAACTGGATCTCTACATAGCACAGAAGGTAGACACTCTCCATTATTTATGGTCAATTAAACGTAAGGATATTTTGTTGTTAGTTGTGGTTGTTCTACCTTGGTCTATGCAATGATGCTTACCTGGTCTGTAGACATGACGACATTCTCGCCTAGTGACATTGCTATAGCTCGCATCATCTGGTCTTCTTCTGACATGTCCATATCCATGCCTAGACCCTACAACACCAAAACAGCAATCAATGTCTCATGTGCCACACTTAAACAAATATAAAACTCAAAGTAATTGAGAACAAATGCATTTCCAACATCTATTTGCACTTCCATACTAACCCTTTCTCTCAGAAAATTGTCTTAACAACATAAACTGTTCAGGTATATGCTTGTCATTTTCACATCATAGAGAAAAATTATATATCAACTTACATTGATTTCAGTATTCAAAATAAGAAACTAAAACATGATTTAAAGCAAGTCTTTGGTGGTAGCTTACCGTGACTTCTACCGGTGGTGGAGGATGTGTCAGTATGTAGTCTGTGGCCTGCTCCAGGTTGGTGGTATGAAGCAATGCAGCTGTGCAGTGCTCACGTGTAAAACCCATGTCCATTAGCTGTAAACAAGTTCCTGTATTAATTGAACACATCTCTCAACAATTTTACACAATTCTACCATTTATAGGGATACACGAATAAAAATAACTTGCCTTGCGATTTATAGCTAATTTTAAAATTATGTCACCGATCAATGAATGCAATATTACAAATATGGGACAAGAAGTACATGGTATATCTGTACTCGCCTGTTGTAAATGAGCTGGGTTGAGCTCGGGTTCCTGCCGCACAGCCACCTGTGGGACAGACGGACCCGCGATGCCAGCTAAACCAGCGATGCCCGCGATGCCCGCAATACCAGCGATGCCTGCAATACCAGCGATACTGGGGACCACAGGGGCGGGTGTCTGTGCTCCGGGGGTAGCCGTGGCAGTGTTAGTTGTAGCTGCAGCAGCAGCTTTGGCGTTTTCAGTCTTCTCTTTGGCCAAGTATTCCTGGAAACACAACAATACATTAAAGTCTTGCTGGACTTGCCTCACGACTTATAATACACACACATTCCAAAAGAAATATCAGAAGGAACAAATATTGAATCTCCTGGTTTCATAACCTACTTTATGGAGTAAAATGTTGAATTTTCTACCAAACTGTCTGAGTAATTCAGTGCCTATCTCAATGTCACATTCATTATCGGCCAAGATTCTCAACATATTCAAAGACAAAACTCACCTTTATAATTCCTTCTCCCTTGATAATGTGGCAGAGAATAGCTAGAATAGACTCTGACATTCTACTTCCATACATCTTAATGGGTTTCTTGTTCCACAGATTCATAACAGCATTGAAGGCCGCCTGTAAACACATTACAAACAATGGCAATGAATTACCAGGCTTAGAAAGTGAATGAATATTAAATTAAACTTGGATGTACAAATAGAGTACGCACAAGATAGAACTCATCCTTGAAAACACAGGCCATTATAACTACAATAACCTCTGTCAAATACGTTGGGATCACTGCCTATATAGAACTCTGTTTTTGCCGAGGAAAGGTCATGATGAATATATGCATACATTATATCATTCAGAGTTCACTGGTGACTAGACCCACAAGTGTTGCATGGGGGTTACGTGTGTTCTAAAAATATCTACCAATCCAAGCTCTTGTATCGTTATAACGATTCAGAGTTATCTCCACCTATCTCTGGATACCCGCGTGCACAATACAAGAGCTTGGATTGGTCAATATTTTTAGAGCACATGTAACCCCCACGCAACACTCGCTTGTCTAGTCACTAGTGTACTCTTATTGGTATAATGTATGCATATATTCATCCTGACATTTCCTCAGCCAAAACGGAGTTCTATATAGGCAGTGATCCCTAGATCTGTGTGGCCTTTCACCACAAGTACCTCTCAGATTAAAAGTTGTCTGTCAGAAATTGTCAGACATATGCTTGTCAGATTACTCGTCATGGAGGTGCATCTAAATCAGCCTATACATTCTTTTTTAATTGCATACCCGATGAACTCACTTTCAAAGAAAGGGAAACACATAAAACAGCATGAACAGCAGTGTACTAATATTGGTAATGTTATTTTTTTAAATTAATTATTTTTTGTTTGTTTGAATTAAATTGGTTGGTTTTAGTTTGTTTGAATTGGCATTTTGAATTATGTTTTCATTAAACGGTACTGACCTTCTGAGTGCTAATAAGGTACTGTACAGGGCTAAATGGAGCAAATCCTGGCTTGTTGGACTTGATGGGAAGTGTGTGAGGAGACTCCAGCACAGTCTTAGGGTTGACCATCTTCTCCACCAGCATTAGCCAGGCGTCCAGGAACTCTCCAGACCCATCTGAAGTACGTCACCCACAGCATTACAAGACTAGTAGTGGCTTTGTTGTACCGGGTGCTATTATTCTGACATTACTTGCAGTACAAAGTTGTGAAATTAAATCGCTCAATGAAGATCTTGCTTATGAAATCAAACAGTAATTACAGTAATTTCATTCAGGACCTCTCAGATTAAAATTTGTCTGTCAGAAATTGTCAGACATATGCTTGTCAGTTTACTCATCATGGAGGTGAAATTACAACATTTGATAGTTTATTAGTGTACACCCAATAGACCTTACTTTTAAAGCAGGGTTAGAAGTTCCTACTCGCCTGGCGGCCCGATCCATTTCTCGTAACGTTAAGGTAGCCCACGGGCGAGTAGAAAGTTCATGTTTTGTTATTTATATCATTATTCGGGCGAGTACGTTTTAAAATTAAGTTCCAACCCTGTTAAAGACAGGAAACATGCCTACTTCATCAATAGAATAAGATGTTTACTGCTTACAAAATCTTATTGGATGAACTAAAATGCTGGTACTAAGAGCAGATGTTGGTGGACTTATGAAACACCTTACAGTAGTACATACCAGGCAGATCTGGGTGTTCCAACCCATCCCCAGGGTCAATCATCCCATCCATAGACAGAGCCCAGGAGAAAGCCCTGTAAGAAAAACCAAAACTTCATTAATATTCTATAAACTGAAGATATCTACAATGCAGTAACTTAATATTGCACAATGACCACCAAAGTCTACAATGAGAAGATGTATCCAATGAAGACATGACAATCAACTTGCTTTTGTAATTACATTACTGTATTCGACGTATTAAACGCGCTGCTGCAATAAACGCCCCCTTAAAATATTTTAATAAATTTCCGCCATCTTTGTTATTGTCTCCCCGCAAAATTACCTCCCTTTGTCGCAAAATTACCTCCCCCTGTGT
>JAUTBV010153927.1:0-10451 GCA_032361325.1 Lepetodrilus fucensis | reverse complement strand
CCCTGCCCACCAGACACTCCAGCCGACCAGATGCCAAGCCTAGCGTCTTTACCTAGACACCCCAGCCCACCACACCCCAGCTCACCAGACGCCCCAGCCCACCAGGCACCTAGACTCCCCAGCCCACTACACACTCCAGTTCACCAGACACCAAGCCTAGTGCCGATACCACTTGTTTCTGTAATACAAATACAGACATCGCAGAAGGAAGTATCCGTATTGAAAGAAATTAATAGTAGTGGCTCATCAGCACTGTCTTCATTGATTGGCCAGTTGACAAGATGACATTCTACCATCTTCTGTCATTAATACCTAACTATTTCCGATGGATTTCGAAGAACTGTGTCAACACGTTATGGAGCAATGCAGTTTACTTTGCCCATGACCTAAGTGAACTATACAAACAGTTTCATTGTAACTGACCATATGTGCCTGTAAATACCATACTTACTGCTGAAAAGACAACATTAACTTTTAATTGGAGTTGTCAGAGTTAAATGATTTGAATGCATTCATATACATTCGATGGGAAAATGGCGGTGCAGGGCTCCAGACTAACATTTTGAGTTACTTGCCCGCAGAGCAAGTCAGGGCAAGTTGCAAAGGCACTAAAGCTTCTAAATGTTAAAAAGTAGGTTGCCCTATAATGTGAATTTTGAGAATAAACTTATTTGATTTGATTTGATTTGCAACTAAACTTGCCCCTGTATGTCGGGCATATGTTAGTCCAGAGCCCTGGCATGCCAATCCACTATTAGAGAATAGATGACGTGCCAATGCAGTATTTGAGAATAGATGACGTGCCAATGCAGTATTTGAGAATAACTACAGTAACAGTAATATTGGGAGTTTACAAATTGGGGGCAATGCTTGAGACCTTTGAATAAATTATTCTCCTCGGCTGGGTAGTAGCTGTGAGAATTGAATATTGGCAACAGGTGAGACATCTATTCCAGAACTCCATGCAGCCCAGTACCCGAGGGAGTATTGTAATGTGTTGGTAACAGTTGCATTTTCTCTGGGGCACAAATGGGGTTTAATATTTCATTCTTGTAGAAAAACATGTCTGCTCGCACTAGTCCTTGCTAATGGACAAGCCCCCAAGAGTATGGATCTGAAGACACTTTTCAATAAGCAAGTAGTTTTGAATGAATCGATTTCCCCCACACTACAGGGATTTCTTTCCATGATGAAGATAAGAATTAGCATTCTGAAATCAGTTTATGGCTGTCTTTCCTTAAGTAGATTGGCTTAAAAGTTGACATCTGTTCTGTCAGTGTCGGCCTATATAACACAAGGCAGGACACAGCCACAATGTTGATTCTGCGCTTTCTGACAGCTCATTCTCCAAGTGTATTTATTCACAATCTCACCTGTCAGTTTCCGCACTGTCTGCAGATTAAATATGGACGTACATGATGATGGCAATGCAAGATGTTATCGATGCATAACTCAGAACATTTTCAAAATAATTTGAAACATGAGATAGTCAAGAATATCCATCTAAATGGATATGTAACCCTCTTCATGCTGAAGGCAACTGAAGATGCCCTAAGGAGCTGTACATGTACATCCAGAAAGGAGAAGGTTAAATCTTCACATTTTGGATAAAACGCAATCAATATCCTTCAAGGCATTCCCAGTTCCCTCGGATGAGAAAAAGTTAAAAGGGAAAACTGTTTTCAGTGTAGTCAGCTTGAGTGTATTAGAATTTATTTCCTAGAAAGTTTTAACTTGATCTAGCACAGTGGGCGATATTCATGTTTCAATATTTCATTATTCATATGCTAAATCAATATTTCTGCATTTCTTTGAATGGTATCCACTCAAGATATTCAATTAATCAACTGACCAAAGGCAAGTTTTGATTATAACTGTTAAAAACACTGCTGGATTAGGCACAGGGACTGCTCTTTAAGGCATCTCTGGTTGCCTTCAGCATGGAGAGGGTTAAAGGCAACATATACGATCACTGCATTCTACAATAATAGCAACATATCATGTCATCTTGCTCTGTGAGTTATAGCTGTGTCAAACAATGTTTTGAAAAAGACAAAACAAGTGAAATGAGGTTTGTCTTGTAAACTGGGAATTTTAATCGATTTAGAGTTTGAAAGCAGTAAAAATATAATTTTGTATTAGATTGAACATGAATTAATACATTTTTTGACAAGATAAAGCTTGTGGGCTATTCATCTAATAAACAACATCATCTGAAACTTAAATCTGGTTCATAATCCATTTATCAAAGCCAAATCAGGTCTTTACAATTGAGGCCTTGCACTGAACAATCGTTGGGGTGGCAGAAAACGGTTTGGGTGGCAGATAACAATCTGATGACGTGAGCAACAGCGGAATCAGCATAAAGGTTTGAAAAATTATTTCAGTTTGAGAATTCACAATGCCTTCTCTGAAATGATCCTGTCATATTATATAGCCAATACAACAGGTAGGATTGAAAAATGTTCAATATTACCAAACAACCATATAATTCTTCCCTTGCAATTTACATTAATGAAACTCCAGTTTACTCTCTAATAATTTCATTAACACGAGACGTACTTCTGTACATTAGTTTGCCGACAGCTTGGTTCATAAGACTCGCCACGAGAATGTTCTACTTTGTCCTCGAGTCGAACATAACTCTCCTACTGTGGAGGGGATTAAAAACAAGCGCTGGGAGACACAATCAGTAGGCAGTAGATATATGTAGAAAATCCATTCCACTTGTTGAAATGTGTTTTTAACATTCAATCCAATAGGATTCGCCCTTGATCTTCTCAGGGTAAAACCAGTAATCATCTTAGGTTTCCTTGAGGCCGGTTGTCCTGCCGATTGTCCTGCTTACTCCACACGCCTTCAGCAGTGCGGTGGAGCTTGTGACAGGACATGTCCTGTGAGTGCTTGGTCACCTAGTGTCCTGCCAGCCAGGATTTAAAGGACCCCAGTCGGGTCAATGAGCCAGCGATTAGTCCTGCAGCAGTGATGTATTAAAGTGTGAAATTGGACGGACGGAACGTCGACGTCCATGAAATAGGCGAAATGGATTGACAACAAGAACAGTTTGGAGACGACATTTAACTGGCACAATTGTCCAACAAAAGAAAAATATCGAAATTTCTGTGTAAGGTATTTAATTAAATATTGAACAGTGTCTTCGATTCTATTAACGGAAACAATCAATGCCTGAATAAGCTGATAACTTGAGCCTTTCCGGCTTAACATTGATAGATTTTGTCTTCAGACTGATAAAAAAAATCTTGCCCACTTAGAGTAAAATCAGATCATGAGTAGCTAACTGTTTTAATAACCTTTAGGTGAGAGAATGAAAGAAGACAATGTAACTACTGCCATGTCCATCATACATGGCCAATGCTTCAAGTCCAAATGGTGATTGGCAGTTTCAGCTGGATGGACTAATAATCCTAGAACATTTTCAAGAAGTTGCAAAGAATAAAACCCCATTGTCACCATGATAGATGTCATTAAGGTCCATATGTCGGATATCTGTAAAGAATCATATATTTAGTAATAAGCATCCGCGCCACACTAAGAGAAGGTTGAACACAGATCCCCTTAGGCTTTACAAATATTTGTAGTAATCATGGTAACGTAGATGAAATGTTCCACACATGTTGGTTGGTTCGTTGAATTGGGGTTTAAAGCCACTTTCAAATTATTGATATCCTGCTAGAAGCAGGTACACCAATAAAACAATTAAAATCAAAACTGTGAACTTGGGCAAGACCTCAGCTGCCAACTAATAAATTTCAAATATTAAATGGCATTAATACTTTTCAATATATCAATGATGACTTTTTCCAACAACCATTATGAATACAACCATTGTGGCATATTCCTCAAGATTCAGTGCTCCAATGTTTCAATGACAGGATGAAGCATCCATCACAGATTTACACGGAGACATTCATAGATTACTAATACGACAAGCGGTGACGTAGATCGGCTCGCACTCTGTAGCTGTCCTACCATCGTGGACTATCAAGGGATGTGTAAAGCCACCCTGAGTGGCACGGACATCCACCTGAGTCAGTAAGCTGATTGGCTAATTCCTCTCACTGTATCCGCAGCCTCTCTAGAAGCCATCTTACCAATCTTACCAATCCCAGCACACTTCACCGCAGCTACAGCTGCTTGTGTGTGTCTGGGAGGTAATGGCAGCTATACTTTAACTATAAGTTCAAGTAACTAACGGTCTCCTCTTGTACTGAGCTATAGTTCGGCATGAAATGCATCGACACCCCTATTTCGTAGATTATCTCAGTAAATACTTCATGGAATGAAAAAACTAAAAACTTCATTTTCTTATTTTATTTGCCCTAAGCAAAAATAAAAAATAAAATATATTGCATCATTAATAAAAAATCTGTTTATATAATGATCACCAAATATTTTTAGTAGGTATTATTTTATGCAGAGGGACGACATTCGAAAGAAGGACCAGGCAAATAAGCTGAATTTGAATGTGCGGGTATGTGAAGAAGAGCATCAGCATGTGCAAAGCAAGCCTTTTAGTTTAATTTTGGTTAGGGCAAATGAAATGAAGGATTTACCGAGATAATCTACGAAATAGGAATGCCAAACTATAGTCAACCTTTTCCATGCAGGATTACATTAACCCTCTCCCTGCTGAAGGCAACCGGAAAGGCCCTAATAAGCAGTATATGTCTAATCCAGCATGGAGAGGGTTAAAAATCACCATGGCTTAGTGCGGGTTCTGCAGTTGCCTTACAGCAGGAGCGCGGTTAACCCTCTCCCTGCTGAATTAGGCACAGGTACAGCTCTTTAGGGCATCTCTGGTTGTCTTCAGCATGGAGACGGTTAAAGAACATCTTTAAATGAACGTTGCTCCGAGATTGGACACGTTTGTAACATTGCCTGTGGTCGTGTGTCTAGCTGTGTTCAAATTTAATGAGGGTCCTGGGGGTCATTAGAAAATCTGCAATGTTATAGGTATCTGTGGGATCCCCTGAAAATTACAGATTTTACCACCATTAACATTGGCCCTATGGAAAAAGACCACCTTATTCTTTTCTTAGTTTCTAATACTGCTAAGATAAAAATAAGAAATGGACGATACTGCCATCAGTTGAGTGGAACAGGTAACCATGTATAGGCTATTGTAATTAGTCGTCTACTATTGATGATACCAAACAAAAAATACAAATTTTCTTTTATACTAGCTGACATTGTTAGGGAAGACTTCAAACACTGGATCTAATATTGAATGACATTCGCATAAATGTGTGTTTCATCCAGGTTTTCCTAAAAAAAAATCCCACGTGTATCAAGTTCATTCTAGTACATGAACGATGAGCCAACACATGAAATGTATCTGTCATTCAATGCTTTTTTGGGTGGATAATTTAATTATAGATGTGTACCATGTAATGGAACTACATTTAACATGCTCCTAATGGTTATTCTGCAGAATGGTTTAGGAGTTGTATTGGAACTCTGCAACGGCTTCCATGGTAAGCTTGGTGAGACGACTCCTGGTGTGTACCAGTCATACTAATACTACCGTAATTACTCTAATAATTCAAACCCTCTAATAGTTCAAACACCTAAATTAATTTCTGACCCTAAAAATACGAACATGACAACAAAAATTCAAATCCTAATTTCTAATTATTAGAACACAGTAATATATTTAATAATAATTATTTTGTCTTATTTTGTTTTATTTATTGAATCCTTCATTTATTTACCATTTCATTTACAACCATATTTTGTATTTTAATTTGGTTGTCTCTAATTATATGAACACTGATCATTTAAAAAAGTTCTAATAATTCGAACACCTATAAATTTAATTATTTTCCTCTAAGCGAATTATTAGAGTAATTATGGTAGTTTTGAGTACGAGTTCATACTCTACAAAGTTTTGTTCACAAATCCCCATACAAAATTTGAGTTGAGCAGGAAATCATACTCAATAAATGTTAGGTAACCTCGAGGCCAGGTGAAGTTGTATAAATGTAAAACATTTAAATTAATGCAGACCCATATTACGCGCAAATGCTAAAGGTTACATATTTATCTCAAGTAATCTTGACTTTAAATTGTTCATCATTACTCAATGTAGTACTACTGATTTTATTCCAATGTATTAGTGTGGTTATACATTTAGCATAGGATTTCCAATATATTTTTTTTCCATTTCAGGTACGAGCGGTTTGAGGTTTTAGCTGTGTTTGCTAGCACAATGCTGGCTCAACTGGGATCATTCTTCGTTGTCAAGGAAAGGTGAGCATAACCTATAACCCTCTCCATGCTGAAGGCAACCAGAGATGCCCTAAAGCGCAGTGTCTGTCTATTCCAGCAGAGAGAGAGCACAGCCTCCAATAAATGAATAAGATGGAACATGTAGCAATTGCATTATCACAAATATCCTGCTCGTATCAAATTTTATCACATATTTCAGTTTTTCATCTTTATTGATAATTGATGAGAGGGGTGGGTTGTAGTGAGATGGTAGAATGTTGGACTTCATAGCCAAAGGACCCGGGTTCAAATTCACGTTCCAAAGGCCTGGCATCAATGTTCACAAAAGTTACATTTCTGACGCGAAAGATATCACTGTCCGTACAATGGCTATGCAGTTATCATTCTTGGTGCTTACAAATTTACTGCAACATTCAGCCTACAGATATTACAGGTTTCCTGCAATATAACTGACAAGTAAAATAAGCAAAACTGACAAGTAAAATAATTTAAATAATTTTAAAAGCAGTTTGAACAGAGCAAAATAATTAAATTTCTAGATGTTCGAATTATTAGGTCAATAGGTAAATTAAAAATTATCAGTGTTCATATAATTAGGGCCAACCAAATTATTAGATACAAAATATTGTTGTAAATGAAATGATAAATAAATTAAGGATTTAATAAATAAAACAAAGTAAGACAAAAACATTGACTGAAAAATTACTGTTCTAATAATTAGAAATTAGGATTTGAAAAGAATTGGTCATGTTCATATTTTTAGTGTCAGAAATAAATTATTTTTGGCAATTAATTTAGGTCTTCGAACTATTAGGGTAATTACGGTAACTAAAACATATACAGAGTTTTATGAGAAAATGTTGCCATGTTTCAGTGTCGAGTGTCTGCTTCAACAACAAGAGGTCCACACGTGAGTAGAGTGAGATATGTGTTACCTTGTTGGTAGCCGAGGTCATAGGAAAGTACCTCGTCTCCATCAATGTTGATTCAATCATCCCAGAAACGATAAAGTTTCAAGTATAATTACAAAAATTGGAAAATATACTTATTGAATCAAATGTTTTAGTAAACTTTCTTTGTGTGCTGATTAATTCAGAAATCATCTGTCATCATAACTATAAAATATATACAAATTGAGAGAAGAAAATCTTGAATATTTTTGTTGTTGAAGTTTTCTTTGTTCAATGCTGGGTGATTATTTCAGAAATCATCTGTCATCATAACTATCATAGCAATTCTCACTGTGACGTAAAACGAATATATCCTAGGCGCTATATACTCTACTTATTATTATTATTATTATTACTACATATATACGCAATGATCTGCTCCCAGAAGAGAAATTTCAGTTTAAATTTATTTCATTGAATATATATAGTGGAATGATGATATTACTTGTGTTTATAATTATGTGAACAGAGGCCGAATGCTGATTGGAACACTGTTGGCGTGCATCATCCACTTCATTGTGACGTTCGGCGTAAAGAACCGCGCCATGGACCACATCGTGGCCGCTTCCAGCTCCAGTTGGCTTCAGGAGCACATGACTGACATGAGTGAAAGGTAGGCGGAGTCACGCTTGTGAGCAGGGTCACAGTTGTGGGTGGAGTCACAGTTGTGGGCGGAGTCACAGTTGTGGGCGGAGTGGGAAGTCATAACGATAGTCTGGAGTCGCTGCAGTAGGAGATGATTATCAGTGGAGTCACTGTTGTGGGCAGGGTCAATGTTGAGGGTGGAGTCACAGTGGTGGGAGGAGTCACAGTGGTGGGCGGAGTGGGAAGTCATAACGATAGTCTGGAGTCGCTGCAGTAGGAGATGATTATCAGTGGAGTCACAGTGGTGGGAGGAGTCACAGTGGTGGGAGGAGTCAGTAATGGGCAGAGTTGTGGTGTAGGTTGAGTCGCATTTGTGAAAAGAGAGTTGTCAAGAGTTGTAGTTGTGGGTGAAGTCAATGTGGGTAGACATTGTTGTGGCAAAAATAGTATTTGTGGGTGGTGTCCATTCGAGTCACATCCGTGGACATAGCTGTGGGTGGAGTTACATTTGTGGAATGACATGATTGTCGGTGGAGTCAATGTTGTGGGAGGAGTCATATTTCAGAGCAGAATAACTTTTGTGGACAAAAATGGTTGTGGGCGGAGTCGGACATTGTTGTGGGCAGCATCATGATTGTCACTGTCAGTGGAGTCAATGGCAGTGTCACATTTGTGGGCAGACATACTTGTGGGTGGAATGACAATTGTCCATTTAACCTTCCATAGAAAACATTTAACCCTCTCCCTGCTGAATTAGGCAAAAGCACTGCTCATTAGCACATCAATGGTTGCCTTCAGCAGGGAGAGGGTTAAAGCTTTACAAACTCTTCTGAGCCACAAACACTTAATTTTATACTTATTATTTTTCATAACTTACATCGCATTAGATAAATTAATAGCCCTCCATGTATTTTTCATCATTAAATCTGTTTCATTGAAGGATATACATTTTGCTATACGTGTATATTTATGCTTTGTTTTCCAGCTTGTGTCACGTGGTGCCTGGTCTCAGCAGACTCCTCCTACCTCGGCTCAATCCATTTGTGCTCATCGCCATGGCTGGCGCCACCTTCCTCTTCATCACCTACATCCTCATCGACCAAAAGTAGGTAACTGTTACCATCATCACAAATGGGTGAAAGATTCCCGCAGCAACGTTAAGCTCCATAATCACTCACTCACTCACTCATCAATTGTCGCATCTGGATGAAAGATTCTCACTGCGACATAGAACGTAAAACTCACACCCTTCGTCATCTAATAAATTAGATTTATCCAGCAGTTGCATGTTCCACTCACTGCATCGCTTGTGTGTCATGAGCCAATGTCTTCCATGCTTTGTTGTAATCGTAGTGACTAATTTGAGGTATGTTAACTCGAGCTTTCTGCGGGAGGCAACACAAGCTGCCCAATATCAGTCATGGCAATTTTCTGCGGATCTACGGAAATCTACAGATTTATTTGTCTATGGGTTGATTTATTTTGCACTGGACGTGGCTTGAGGACCCCCAGACCCTGGGCTTGTTTCCCTGTTGAAATCACAATTGTCTTAGTCCATGCCTGCAATAAAGCCTTTACGGTAATCACTAACACTGATTTATGGGGCAACTGCAATTGGCTCCAGCAGTGAGAAGGTTAAAACTGTTTTCTTTCTTGTTCCAGACTGTACTATTCCTCAGACACCTGGTCAGCCATGTGCATTGCTATCATGACGTGCGGAACTCTCTTTCCAATGAGCGTCTACACTGGCAAGATATTGCTACAGGTAGGTCATGATGGTGGAGGTGTTTTAAGTATATGCCCTATGGAGCAGTGTCTAATCCAGCAGGGAGAGGGTTAACAGGCTTTAGTCGAGGCAGTGGTAGAGCAATTGTAGAATCTTTGGACTGTTTCTAGTGTTTCGTGTTATTGACTTTAGTTGGAACTCACACGGGTTGATTGGTTGTAACGTTTCATCGAATTATGTGATTTATATTTCCATTTATATTTATTTCCATTTATTTATTTATTTATATTTCCATTTGAGGGAAATTGGCTAGTGTAAGGTCAATTGTTATTGTGAATGATTTTTTAACATTAGTTTGTAATATTGTATTTTCCAGTCAACTCCTTCATATATCCTGGGGCAGCAAAACAAAGCAAATTATATAACAAATCTTATTTTTTAACACTAGTTTATTACGTTGTATTTTCCAGACAACTCCTTCATACATTCTCGGACAGCTGGACAAAGTCCTGAGGGAAGCTTCCACACTAGACGGGGTTCTGGAGTTCAGACACGAACATTTCTGGACGCTGTCATTCGGGACCCTGGTAGGTCTTTTCCTACGAAATAGCCATTCTCATTTTTATCCGAGAAGCTTGGACCATCATTTCAGCGGCAGACTGGGTTGCCAGCAGTGTAACTAAAAGATACATGGAATAGTTTGATAGGGTCTCCATTCATCTAAGCAAACTTCAATAGGGTCTCCATTCATCTAAGCAAACTTCACTTACTAGTAACATTCATCTAAGCAAACTTCACTTACTAAAACTTTTAAGGTATGATAATGTTGGATGGGAATATTGTTATTTCATGTGATACCGTATTTGTCTTAAAGGCATAATATCACAGATATTTATGGTTGTTTTGGACTAGTTCTTAGCTATAACTGCAAAGTACATTCA
>JAUTBV010153916.1:0-10451 GCA_032361325.1 Lepetodrilus fucensis | reverse complement strand
TTTTTGGAAGTACAAACATGATTTTATGTATGTCAAGTGAATGTACTTTGCAGTTACAGCTAAGAACTAGTCCAAAATAACCATAAATATCTGTGATATTATGCCTTTAAAGACTAGTTTGCTCAAAATGTATCCGAAATATACTCTTGGTTTGGTAAAACACTTTCCAGACTATTTTACTTCAAATTGATTCCAATTTGATGACGTGGATTCACATGGGTCTTGTATATCCTTGGGTTGGTAAAACACACATACATCTGCTGAGACCCAGCTTCATGTCTTCAAACTCTTCATCATCATTTCAGTCAATATCTTGAACAGCTCCGTGTCCTGTTCCAGAGAACGATCGTAGCGCTAACTCATATACACCAATGCACAGTTACGACTCTGGTAGCGCTACAAATATTCTGAGGAACAGGACCCTGCTACTATGGACAGAGCACCACATTCAATCCGGCTGTCCTCCTTCATCCTCCTCCATCGACTCCTCCTCATCTTCTTCATCCTCCTCTTTCTTCTCCTCTTCTTCCTCCTTGTCCTGGTCCTGCTTCCAGCGTTTGGCCAGAGCCAGCAGTTTGAGGTTCGGCTTGGCGGACTCCTCGTCGGGGAAGATGTAGTCGTAGTATTCCTCCCAGCCAGCCTCGGTCTGAAAACAATGACGTCATCTTAAATATCAGAACCTGACAATATAAGAACTTTTAAAAAAAATAGAATGCAAGATACAAGCGAATGTGGAGTTTAAAGTCACTGTGGGAATCTTTCACCCGTTTGTGACGATTGCAATATACATTTGCGACGATTGCAATATAAAAAAATGTAGATTTATACTAATAAAATAAAATAATAAGATGGTGGAAACATTTTATGATTATCAATACATTTTTCTTTCTTCTTTCTTTCTTTATTTTTCAAGATTATTTCACTTGCAACCTGCAGCGTTGCAACATCTGTAGCGCTGAATGTTGCATTAAACCTGAGAGCATTGGCTGGTATGAACAGATGTATGATGATAACTCCATTGCCATAGTACAGATAGCACATGATCGCATCAGAAAGGCAGCATTCGCAAACATTGATGCCGGGCTCCCATGACGGGATTTGAACCTGGGGCATTTGGCTCTGGTCCAACATTGCACTACCACCTACCCTACACATCCTATCATGATTGAGTAGGAAAGGCAGCATTCGCAAACATTGATGCTGTGCTCCCATGACGGGATTTGAACCTGGGAACCTTTGGATCTGGTCCCAACGTTCTACCACGTGACCCACCCCTTTCAAGGTCCTCTGCAATGCTTACCCCGTCCTCTGTCTGAATCTTCCT
Organism: Lepetodrilus fucensis; assembly: GCA_032361325.1. Taxonomy (NCBI): domain Eukaryota; kingdom Metazoa; phylum Mollusca; class Gastropoda; order Lepetellida; family Lepetodrilidae; genus Lepetodrilus; species Lepetodrilus fucensis. Next base: position 9,127 of record JAUTBV010153916.1, on the reverse strand, counting down.
CCTCTTCTTCACCTTCTGCGGCATCAGTTTCTGCACGGCCGCCTTACTCTCTGTGCTGCCACTCTCCCGCTGTTAGCAAACACAGACATGTGTGTAAGTATTACAGTACGACCAGTGCAAGAAAAACCTCTAACTTAATGACAGTTTTATAAGATGAAACATCCATCTGATCCTGCCACAGCTGTCCCAGCTGATTACATTAACATATACAGTAGACCTCACCTATAACGTACTGAATCTGTTTAGTCCTGGCCCCGAGATTACGAAACATTTCTGAGTACGATTTCATACTCATTCCATTAACATAACATAACATAACAAACAATTCTTTTGTTCAGAATGCAATCGTTGAAGACTCAGGAGTTTTGTCAATAAAGGAAACCACTGTCATAATTCACTTGTGTGATCTAAATGATGAAAACCTTTCTATGGTTATTGAGTTTACAGCAAACCATTTCTTAGCGCCATCTGTACAGGATTTCTATTGAGCAGGATTTCTTTTACCCATATGAGATCATTTTCTTTCCAAGTCCGACAAAATGTTTTCTACGCCAAGACGCACCTCAAACTTCTGCCACGACTCCAGCAGCATGAGTCTCTCCTCCTTCTCGTCGGACGATCTCATTGCTTGGTTGGCCTCTCGGTACACTCTCCGCACATTGTCCTCCACGTTCTTCTCTCCTGTCGCCTTCTCAAACTGGGCGAAACTGATCCAAACCTGCAACATAATCAAATTTATATATATATATATATATATTTGTTTTTAAATTGGAGTTTAGTCTCTTTCAAGATTCTTTCATTAATATCACGATTTGTCAGTTTTAGGGCAGGAGGAAACCCACATAATTCGTAGCGCTGAATGTTGCAGTAAACCTTAATACATGGGGGATTGTGCACCTATGAGAGCGCTATGGTCTCATAGTCGATATCAGAGCTTCGAGAAATGATACCCTGGACAAATTGCCATGCCTGTTATATGGGGATTAGTTTACAAAACTTACGAGTTGAGCTTCAAATCGTACTCAAAATTGTTTTGTAATCTCTTTGCTAGTATGTCACAGATAAAGGAACTTTCCTTAAAGCACATCCTTGCCATAAACTTGCTCTGACCTTAACATGGTGCGTTCTCTCCAGCAGCTGTCTGTACAACAACCTGGCGTTGTCAAACTCTTCCTGCTCGATCTCAAAGTCGATGTATGTCTTCCACAAGACTTCTGGCATGTCCAACTTTGGCTGGTTGATCGACAGCTTCAAGACTGACCGGGCGCGCTCCGTGTCGCCCAGGATAGTCTCCAGCTCTGCATACTGAAAGTTAAATTACTCTGTGATGAGAAAAGGGAAATTTTGTTTTCAGCAGAAACATATGGAAATCCAGGGGTCGCAGGTCACAGCCACATTTACGAGATCGATGCGGTGGGAGCCTCATAATCTGCGAAACTTTAAAAGATTCTCATCTATGATTATTGTTTCTTATTTGATTTTCCAGACCTATCTTTATTTTTCGTTTTGCATTTGTTACTTTTATCACAACACACTCGCGTGAGATTGTCCATATATCACAAGCGATGACATTGTGCATCATTACCCGTTTTCTAAAAAAAAAAAATTTTTTTATTTACTGTAAATCATGAAATTAATGCGAGCAGAATATTAATGTGAAAAATGCGCCCGCCGTATTGTCGCATTTAATTGCTGCGCGTTAAAGGTAAGACTTGGAGGAAAACATGTATGGAGACATGGCCGTTCGCATTTTATTGGTGTCGCATTTATGTCTAACAAAAAGAGGTTGCATTAAATTAGTGATGCATTAATTTCATGATTTACAGTAATTGAGGTTTAGAGCCGCTTTCAAGGTTCTTTCACTCATAGTACTATACATCATAACATTACCTTCATCCAAGTTGTGCAGTTTTCTGAGCTATACTCCAGGAACTTTTCGTACAATATTCGACATCGGTCAAATTCCCTTAACTGCAGTTCCAGTTCAATGTAGCCACGAAACAGTTTATTCTTTGGACATTTTCCTATGCCAGCTCCCTGTAACAGAGAGCAAAATTATCGTAAAATGGCAATTATATAAAATACATACACTTAAATAAAATAATGTGTACTAAATGTAGATCATGTATGGGTTTTATACATAAAATACCAAATATATACAATTCTATTTCATCAAATACTATTAAAATGATGCGCTTGTAACAGAGGACTGTGCAGATCAAGGGATTCGAACACTGAAGCTGAGCTCATGGGACAGGATTTGAACCCAGTACCGTCTTCTCTGTAGACCAAACGTCGCACCACTTCACTACCACCCACCCCTGTTACGTCAGTAGGGATTCGAACCCAGTACCTTCTTCTCCATAGTCTAAACATCCCACCACTTCACTACCACCCACCCCTATTACGTCAGTAGCTCACCAGAATTTTCCTGGCCGCCTGCAGATTCTTCTGTCTGATCTCGAACTGCGCGAACAGCAGCCAGACCTTGGCGAACGTGAAGCTCTTGTGTGGGATGACGTCCAGACACGCCCTGTACACGTCCCTGGCGCGGTCCATGTCCCCCGCTGACAGCTCCTCGTACACCGCATAGTTAATCCACAGGTAGATGTAACGGCGCCAATGACGCTTCTCCTGATGAAAAAGGGTGGTCATGTGATTATTTAAAAAAAAATATGGTTTAGGGTTGTTTTCAAGATTCTTTCACTAATATCAAGACTTTTTAGCATAGGGCAGCATGAGGAAACCTGCAACATCTGTAGCGCTGAATGTTGCAGGAAACATGTGAGCACTGGGTGGTACTGACAGACCAAGGCTAATATCTGCATTAATAATAATAATAATAATAATAATGTGCAGTTTTATATAGCTCCACGTCCATGCTACAGCGTGCTCAGGGTGCTGTACATTATTACCCCGGTCAATGGATCTGTGTGCATTCAATTCCTTCTCAACTCCACTATATACAGACAGTATGTCAATATCACATCAGAAAGGTAACTTTGATGCAGGGCTCCCAGATGTGATTTGAACCCAGGACCTTTGGCTTCAAAGTTCAAACGTTCTACCACTACTACCAACTGCCCCAGAATACCTGCTCAAATGCATTTTCAGGAAATGGGGATCATACTTAAGTGAGACTTTAGTTACGTCTTGAAAGTGCATTAACCTAAGAACAGCTACAATAAATTTGGGCATCATCAGAAAACATATTGACTGTCAGAATGTGTAAAAAAAAAACAAAGGAGGAATCGACTCACTTTTGATGGTGGTAAATTGGAAATCGCTCGCTCGTATGTCTCGTTGACTTGATCGGTGTTACCATCGGCCTCCAGTAGACGCAGATAGTCAAACCAGGCATCGTAGTTCATAGGATTGGCTTTGACTTCCTGAAGGGGAGATAATTCATGAAGCAATGGTAACAATCCCCCAAAACTATTTCCAGATCTTGATTTGGTAATAAGTAAATGAGTGTTATTTTCTTTACATCACATTGGTAATATTTCACCCATACGTAATGACTGTATTTAGAAAGTGCCATTTTAATTCAAGATGTTAACATGTATTACTTATACAGCATAAAATTGATGGACATAGTAATATTCTTTGAAATAATTTTACCATCTTTTTATTTTCCTCTACAGAATAAAATAGTAACGAGGAACTAAAGTGAGTTATCTACCTTGTGTCACTAGACTGCTAGATGAAGTGATAACTAGGCATGCCGATCGATACCAAAAGGGAAATTTTGTAGCAAATGTTCAGCTTGCTGTAGGACCATGAAAACCAGCAAAATGACGACTTCTACAAAATGACGACTGTTGACAACTGAATCAGGGACAGATAATTTTACTTTGGTTCCTCATTACATGTGATGTGACGACAAATGAATACCTCTTCGTACTGGAATCTTCTCTTGTTCACGATGACGTCTTCAATGGCAGCTCTGCTTCCATATCGCTTTTCATGCACAGTGTACTGTTTGTAGATCTCCTGGCAGCCTTCTTTGGGAAGGTGGTCCAAGGCATATTTGTAGATTATTCTGGCTCGATCGTGCTGTAATATTGACAGACACTAATTGTCATAAATAACGTCAAAGCAGTGTAAATTTCCCTATGTTTTGCATTATAGGTGAGAGAAAATAATAAGGAAATGTATTTAATAATGACATGATAGATGAACAATCTTTTTAACTGGATTAGCATAGGCACAGCTCTTTAGGGCATCTCTGGTTGCCTTCAGCATGGAGAGGGTTAAATGCCAGGAATTGATAAAAAAAAATTGTAATACCATGCAAAATACATGTACAAAATAGAATAAATATGCAAAGGATAGTGAATTTCATTGTAACTGATTAATACCAACCTCTCGTTGTACTTCCTCAAATTTGGCGAATGCAATAAGCACTTTCTCGTCCATGTTGTCTTCGCCGAAAAACTCAACGGCCCTCTCGTAGACGGTTCTAGCGCTGTTGATGTAGCTGTTCTTCTCTTCAAACTTGGCATACTTGATCCAGTTCTTTACTTCGGGATGGACTATCACGAGTGGAAACAGTTACGGAAATCAACTGAATTTGGTGGAATTGAGTTCTTACTTCTCTTTCCCATATCCCAAATGCCAGAAACCTATGTCAATTATGCTGATAGTTACATGAGATCACATTTGTCTTTGTGGTAATTATTCTTACTGCACCCAAAGCTTACATTGTCAAACCCATCACAATATGGCTGAACTATTGAAGAATACAAAATAAATGGTCTCACAGTCAATAACGCTCAATCATGAATCTAAGCCATATCCATTTAATAATATATATTTAATACATCCAATAACAAACAACACCTTTATCTATTCAGGGTTGAGAATGAGAAACAGCCGGAATCCATGTCACAGGCCACAGCCAGGAATACAAGATCGGCCCCGGAGTCTAAAAATCTGCGGAAATCCCTGCCCCTGTCTATTTTAGATGGGTAGACGCATCCCCTGCTTGCATTACAAAGCAATATTCAAATGAAATGGAATCCTGGTGGTCATTAACATTGGGCCTATAGGCCTATGGAGAATGATCCCCTTATTATTTTCTAAATTTCTACCGCTCTAAAGGATATATCGTTCATATATGGCCCTGGCTCTGTCCAGCTCCTTATATCGAAGTTCGAAGTTGATGTACGAGTGCCAAGCCTGTTCCTCCGGCTCCCACTCCATCCAGCGCTCGAATACCTGGCGACATCCTGTAACAGTAACCATGGAAACAGTGACCATGGAGACACTAAGGGTGTGTTTGCGAAGGCGACACTAGCGTCGAGTTGAGCGTGCGCAATTGATATAACTGATGTAAACAAACCTGCGCTTTTTTTTTAGTTACTTCCGGCGGCTAGACTACTTGGGCATTTTCGATTATATTATCCTCGTTGTCGGATAAATTCATGACTTCACTATACACTCCGACAACGATCTGCAGCGTTTTATTTAGAAATCTGTGTGCTCCGAGTACTCCGACAACGCCTTTATTTATGCACGCGCAAAGCTGCGTACGCTGTCAGAGTAATCAACTGCACATGCTCAACCCGACGCTAGTGTCCTTCTCAAACGCACCCTAAGATTGTGTCAACTAGCAACTGAAAATTGTATCATTATGAACACATGGAGCTAAAAAAAAACAGGAAATCAATTGTGATAAGATCATTCTAAAATGTCAACATCTATGGAAATTCTTTAATCTGGTACGAAACATTTTTTGAGTACAATTTCATGCTTCTCAAATTGTTTTCATAAACCCCAATATAAAATTCAAACTGAAAGATGAAGTGAAATAAAATACATTTACAGACACACAAGGCTTGAGAATCCCACCTGCTATATTACTCAGCATCTCTTCCATGTATGTGTACTTGTACCAGAACTGGTTGGCTCTCGGCAAGATGGTGACCGCTCGGTCCCAGACATTCCTAGCATGGTTCAGCTGACGGTTCCTGGAGAATAGTAATAATAATAATAACATACCAGGACTGAGCAGGTAGCCAGTCTATAATTGTCACCATTTTGCCAATGAATGATTTGTATATTAAATTTTTGTTTAAAGTCCATTCATCTAAGTGTACATAGCCAGTCTTTATTGATAATTGTTACCATTTTGTCAATGAATGATTTGTACATTAAAAATAAACATAAATTCCATTCATCTAAGTGTACATAGCCAGTCTTATTGATAATTGTTACCATTTTGCCAATGAATGATTTGTACATTAAAAATAATCATAAATAAATTCCATTCATCTAAGTGTACATAGCCAGTCTTATTGATAATTGTTACCATTTTGCCAATGAAAGGTTTGTACAATTTAATTTTTTTTTTAATCAATTCCATTCATGTAGTATAATTCCAGTTGAACACAAAAGATTATCAAATTAAAAGCAGTAAATGATTAACATTATAAATATCAATATAAATGTAAAGTATTTGAAAAACTGGAGAACTTACTTCATTTCCATCTCAGCGTATTTGAGCCACACTGTGATGTTTCTGTGATCCACATCCAGGGCCCTCTCCCATATTGATCTGGCCCTATAACATGTGTAAGCTAAACATGTCAAACAAGATATAACAATATTGAATGGCTTAATAAGACGAACAAAATAAGGTATTTATTTACCCATTATTGCTGTGCTATCTTTTCATTGTTGAGATGAAGTGTAAAGTTTGCAACAAAATTACAACTGTGAAGTTATTTTATTTTAGTTATTTTTTAAATTGGGAATTAGATCCAGTTTCAAGATTAGCATTCTATCGTGATCGAGTCGAAATAGTAACTCTTGCAAACATTGATGCCGCACTTCCGGAATATGATTTGATCCCAGGGCTTTTGGCGCCAAAGTTTTTTTGGTATTGGGGTTTAATGTGGCTTTCTAGAATCTTTCACCAATATCACGACTGGAGGAAACCCGCAACATCCGTAGCGCTGAATGCTGCAGTAAACCTGCGAGCACCGGCTGGTACTGACAAGACCAAGGATGATAACTGCATTGCCACTCTACAGTCAGTGCATCCTATCAATATCGCGTCAGAAAGGTAACTTTCGCGAACATTGATGCTGGGCCCCCTGGGCGGGATTTGAACCTGGAACCTTTGGTTCCGAAGTCCAACACTCTACCACTGTGCTACATCCCGCCACCTATCATTGCGCTACCACCCGCTCCACACCCTGTGAAGTATCACATATAGCAAACCTTTGCAATTCTTTCTGGCTCTCTTCCCATTGTGCATATTTGATCCAATTCGTCATAACACTCCTGTTCTTACGAATGCCATCTTCAAAAGCCTGTTGGATAACAGCATAACATTAATACTTGAACTTGTTGAAGCACCTTTATAATTAACTTCAGTAGCTTATTTCATTGTTGGTGACATTGGGGTGTGTTTCTTAAAACTTTTAAATTCAATAATAAAACATGCATTAATAAATTATGGACGTAAAATGATTTTGTTCTTTCTTAGCGAGATCATATTATTGTTTGTTTGTTTTGTTTGTAACAATTATAGAAATAGCGCAACATAAATTACCTTTCGTTTTCGCATACGATAATCAGCCAACTCATCTGGATCAGATATTTTCTGCTTTGGAGGCTGTAAAATATAGATAAAACATGCAAAACAATTCAATTTAATACACTGATAATTTTATATAATAAAGTGTTGGAAAAAAAAAGGTACATATTAGTCTTGTAGTAAGTAGTATATATATAAAGGCTTACCGGAGGAACAAGCTCTAGTTCTCTTTCCTTGGCTTCTCTTAGCAGCTGCTCTGCTGTAATTTGAACAGGTGCAGGCATCTTGTTCTTTACCTGAAATTACATATCAGCATAATAGTCATTTTGATGTTTAGCCTAAGTATTATGAATAGTAAATGCAAACTGTCCATTTCGTATTACCCATAGTTTGATCACTCAGTATCAAAAAAAGAAATTATCAGTCTTGAAGTGAAATTAAATCATAAATTAGTTGCAATAACCAAATTAAAATTAAGAATATAAATGGTACACCAATCTCATTAAAATCAGATCTCAGGTCAGCTGAGATCTGACGGAATCAACATTTACATCACATCAGATTGCCCTTTGACCTCACCTCAACGCACACCCAATGTTCCAGTCACATGCTTCTGCTAGGCAGTGTTAGCCAATCAGTGGCCGGTTTTACATGTTAAACGATGCAAACAACCCTGAGCGTTTAGTCAGGCAAGGCTGCAGTCAAAGTGTTCAAATTGACGCTGCTCATATGGCGATTTCCTTTGGCCCTATTAATTGCTGGGCAGTGAGTCGAACTCTAAAGCAAAATAGTTTAAACATTGCCACCGTGATTACGGCCGGAAATGATTGTTACAGTTTAATCTATTTCGCTTTAAAGTTTGACTTTTCACTTCAACCGACTGTTTCATTAGTTTCCGGTTTGAAAACTATCCCAAAGAACAAGTTTGAAACATGCTGGTGGTTTATTCAGACAAGATACATTAAAAAATGACAGCGGATTCAAACACAGTGATGTCTTATCTGTCTACGGAGGTCCAGTTGGATTGCTGACATGTGCTTTTGGAGGACAATTTTGAGATTTGGTGTTCCGCAGAAGTTGGCCGCACAGATCCCTCCTATAGCTTACATAGCAGGGTAATGGCAGGAGAAGTGAGTAATACTCAGCATAGTCACTGCCCGGCAATTAATAGGGCCAAGCAAATTCCTGAGACCGTAATGCAGCGAGTATCATATATATATGTTTGAGCGTTAGTTTCAGATCTTATTTTAATGCGACTGAATGGGAAGCAAATAGGGCTATCAACAAAGCACTCGCCGTATCCTCCTTGCTGGGTTAATTCACTACGTGTGACATAAATACACGGGGCAGAACGCAATCCAGCTAGAAATGTATTCATTAACCATTACACTTCATGTCTCCATGCTTATTTTGGAAGGAACATGTTGTTTTCACATAGTATTTGTATGAAAGCCGTCACTCATCGAGTTAACAACCGACGCCATCTTGGGATTCCTCGCGTCATCTCAAACAGATATATATGACACTCGCTTCGTAAACGGTCTCAGGAAATGGCCATACAAAACCTGTTCGGATGAACCC
>JAUTBV010153915.1:0-24025 GCA_032361325.1 Lepetodrilus fucensis | reverse complement strand
ATGAAGTGCCTGAGTTTGAAAAGATGATAGTCAATTCTGGGATAATCCTTTTGAAGTTTTATATCTCTGTGAGCAAAGATGAACAAGCACGTCGTTTTGACAAGCGTCGCACAGATCCACTCAAACAGTATAAAATATCTCCTATAGATGAAAAAGCCCAAGAGATGTGGGACGCCTACACGGTCGCTAAATACTCGATGTTATTGGCATCACATACCCCACACGCCCCTTGGGTAGTCGTACGCAATAACAATAAGAAAAAAGGGCGTATCAATGCTATCAAGCACCTTCTTTCCCATGTTGAGTATCCAAATAAGATTGATGATAGGCATCTGCGTATTGATGGTGATATCTTGCTTAGTGCAAATGAAGAAATCGATCAAATGGAAGAGCATTTACAAGACGCTTTATGATACACTTGGTGTATGAAAACACTCTATATCATGCGCCACGCCAAATCCTCTTGGGATGACTTTTCGATTTCAGATTTTGACCGTTTCTTAAACGAAAGGGGTGAGACGGCGGCACCTTTGATGGGTTTTGTACTGAAAGATTTAGGTCTAAACCCTGACTTGGTGCTCTCTTCTCCTGCCAATCGCGCTAAAAGCACTGCAAAAATCGTGACAGAGATACTGGGCTATGCTAGTACAGATATCGTCTATCATGATAGCATCTATGAATCAAGCTTGATAAATCTACAGATGCTCGTGCGCCAACTGCCACAAGAGGCAGATAGTGTACTGTTGTTTGGACATAATCCCGCACTCACCGCGCTCATCAACAATCTCTCTGATTTCACACTAGACAATCTGCCTACTGCGGGTGTGGTTGCGATACGTTTTAAGACGTCTTGGGCGGATGTCAACACGCAAAGTGGGACAAAACTCTTTTTTGAATATCCTAAAAAACACCAAGGTTAAAGACGATGGCATTGATAGATCTCTTAGGCGTAAGTAAAGCGTATGAACAAAAAAAGATACTCTGTGAAGTCGACTTTTCCATGCAAGAAGGTGAGCGTATTGCCATCATCGGGAAAAATGGCGGGGGAAAATCTACCTTCATGAAGATATGCCAAGGGATATTGTCTTATGATGATGGACGGCGCATCGTGCCACAAAATGTCAAAGTAGAGATGTTAGACCAAGTGCCAAAGTTTGAGATGGGTATCACTGTCAAAGAAGCGGTTGAAAACCAGCTCACTACCCTAAAATCTGCCAAAGAAGAGTATGATGCTATCAGTGAACAACTAGCCACAGACTATGAAAATGAAGCATTACTTTCTCGTCACGCAACCCTCGGGACATTCTTAGATACACACAATGCTTGGTCTTTAGACGATAAAGTAGAACGTGTTTTACAAGAGTTTCATTTAAAAGAGTATGAAACCCGTCCTGTAGATTCACTCTCAGGGGGAGAGCAAAGACGTGTGGCGCTGGCTGGATTGTTACTCAAAAAGCCCGATATTTTATTGTTAGATGAACCGACCAACCACTTGGATGTTTATATGGTGGAGTTTTTAGAGAAGATGCTTCTGCGTGAAAAATTTACCCTTTTGTTTATCTCTCATGATAGATACTTTTTAGACAACATCGCTACCCGTTCTATCGAGATAGACGACTGTAAAGTACGCTCTTTTAAAGGTGGCTATAGTGACTATATCGTAGCAAAAGAAGCGCTCATGAAGTCGCTACAAAAAACCCATGAAACCTTGGTCAAAGTCTTAAAAGCGGAAGAGGCATGGCTGAGTCGTGGTGTGAAAGCCAGACTCAAGAGAAATGAAGGGCGAAAAGCCCGTGTCATGGAGATGCGAAAAGAAGCCAAAAAAAATCCTTCTGCTATCCGTCGTATGCAAGTTGAACTAGAACGGGAACAAAAAAGCTTTAACCAAGAAGAGAGTACCAACAGAAAAAAGATGCTTTTTGAAGTGGAAAATATCTCAAAATCTTTGGGAGAAAAAGTGCTTATCGAAGATTTTTCTATCCGTATACTGCAAAAAGATTGCATCGCTATCGTGGGGAAAAACGGCGCGGGGAAATCGACACTTTTAAAACTTCTTTTGGGAAAGATGCACGTCGATAGTGGCAGTATCAAAAAGGGTGAATTTAAGGTGGGTTACTTTGACCAACAGCGAGAGATGCTGGATGATGATAAAGATTTATTGGAGACTTTTTGTCCATTAGGTGGGGATAGAGTCGATGTCAAGGGCAGTAGCGTGCACGTTTTTGGTTATCTTAAAAGCTTTCTTTTTCCCAAAGAGGATTTAAACAAAAAGGTAGGATTGCTCAGTGGTGGAGAGAAAAACCGTGTGGCGTTGGCACTGCTTTTTTCTAAACATTATGATTGTCTGATACTGGATGAACCGACCAATGACTTGGATATCAATACCATCAATATCTTAGAAGATTATCTGCAACATTTTCAAGGGGCGGTGATTTTGGTTTCTCATGATAGATTTTTCTTGGATAAAATCGCGAAAAAATTGTTGATTTTTAAAGGGGAAGGTTTGGTGGAAGAGAGCTATCTCTCCTATAGTGAGTATCTGGATATCGAAAAAGAGTTGCGCTCTTTGGAAGCCCTTTCCCAAGAAGTAGGGGCAAAAGATCAGGGGGACAGGCTACAAAAACGGGTGGTTAAACTCTCTTATAAAGAGAAAGAAGCGTTAGAAAGCTTACCTATCATGATAGCAGCACTAGAGGTCAAGATAGAGGAAACCAACAAGTGCCTTTTTGACCCTGAGTGTTATGATGAGCAGGGATTAGTGCAGCTTAGTGAATCCCTCAAAGTGGATGAAGCTAAACTAGAAGAGATGGTAGAATCGTACCTGCTCCTTGAAGAAAAAGTGGAGCAGATAGAAAACGATTAGTAGCGTTGGGCATAGTTTAGATAGACTGATAACTCTTCTTGGTCGATGCCATTGATAGCGTTTTGATATCGTGCACCTAAATGATAAAAATCTGTTTGAGAAAATGCTCCTGTTATCCCTGTCTCAAGTAAGGTATAAAAACGATTTTCATTGCCACTGTAAACTGCTGCTACATCAATGTATGGGTTTAGCTTTTTACCAAAAATTTTCGTATTATCACCATAATAAAATCCGATACCAGCATCTTTGTAGTCATTTTGTAAAAGTTTATCCTGCTGTTGATCTGGGCTTAAAAGGCTTGCAATATTTCCTTTTTGAGTTTTTTCATCAAATTTTCCAATATTATAAAAGAGTTTCATACCACTATCATAATAGTTGGATAAGGTATAATCCCAAGTTAAGTTTGCACGGATACCTGAGCCTATATTTACGCTATTTTGTGCATCATAGTTATCGTATTCACCTAAAAGTGAGAGAGATTGGTTATCCGTTAAAGTATAGGTGGCTTGCAATGTATATCTATCTTGTTTTCCACCTACTTGCATTATGATACTTTGGTCATTTACACGGGTATTTGTCTCTATGGTTCCTATAAGGCGTAAAGAGTCAGTGACCCCTTTATCAGCTTTTAATTTGATACCTACAGAACTTTCTTGGGCATCTAAGTATGTGATACCTGCTTCTAAGACACCATCTTTGACAGCTTTTCTCATACCTAGGTGCACATAGATATCATCACTTTTTTCTAGGTTAAGTTTAGTCAAGTTTGTACTACTTTGTTCGAAGTCTTGTATCTCTGATATGAAACCATATCCTTTAGCAATATAATAAAAGTTTGAAAGTTCAAATGAGAGTGTTTTAAGAGAACCTCTTTTGGCATAACCAGCACCGATTTGATAGTGGTGATTATAATGGGTGTAGAGTTCTTGTAACTTGTTGATAAGGTAAGGATTTGTACTATTTTCTTGAATGGCTTGTTGGCTGTACTGAATGGCTTTTGTTATTTGGTCATCTGTTTCAGCATTTTCTATCATGATAGCTTTTGGTGTGGCTAAGGCATAGTGTTGAATGAGCGAACTCTCTTGTGTTTTATCATGCGAAGCATGCGCGAGTTCAATCTCTAGTTGAGGATTTTTCTGTGATGTTTTTTGGTAGATGGCTTGGGCTTCTTGATAGTTTTTATATTTTAGAGCATTGAGGATTTGTAGTTCTAAGTAGTCTCGTTTAGTAAGATAAGGTTTCGCTTCATCAAGGAGTCTTTTCCACTGTGTATCCTCTTTAAACTCGATAGAAGCTTGTAAATAGCGTCTTAGATATTGTTTGTTTTTTAAGAGTGAGGGGTCTTTTCTGCTTTGCTTATGCAAGGTGTATAAAGTTTTTTTAAGTAAATCTCTCCGTTGACTTGAATGTCCTTGTGCTGCCAATATTTCTGTGTGTAAAAACTGTAAATCTATATTGTTAGAATCATTTTTCTCTACTTTTTTAAGATAAAAAAGTGCTTTATCTGGTTTTTGTAAGGTAAGATAGGCGGCAGATAGGGCATGGTAAAGAGAAGGTTTAGCACTTTTTTTAGCAACTATTTTTTTGAGTAGTGTATCTAAAGGTTCATATGCGGAACTATCTATCAATGACCAAAGTATTATGTTTGTTGTTTCTGTTGAATCAGGTGCTAAAGAAAGTGCTTGATGTAAATCATCTTGTACGCTTTGGCTATCTTGAAAATGCTCATCAACTTTTGCTTTTGTAAGCCAAAATTTTGGATCTTTTGTAAGTAGTTTACTACTTTTCGGGTCATTTAACTCTGTGTTAATCAGTGTTTTTACAGAGTTAAAATCTCCTTTTTGGATAGCTTGATTGGCATAGTTTAGTAAAAATTTTTTAGATTTATGTGTTTTCATCGCGTCTTTAGCGATATTTCTCATTAATGCAATATCTTTTTTTTGATACACTTTTTGTATACGTTCATAATCAATCAACCTTGCTTTCTTGGCTTGGTATAACATCATGGAACCATAGACAGCATTATTGCTGTCATGTAGATACCAGCCTAAATCACTTAAGTGTTTAAAGTATTCAGTATCTTCTTTTTTTGCTTTTACTTTGACATTTAAAAGTGCTTTATATGCTTTTTGTAAATCTTTTTGTAAAAAATGGTATTTTGAAAGGGCTAGTGCCGCTTGGATATTTTTATTTTTATACTTCTCAAGTTTAGTGACAATATTTTTTGCTTGGGAAATTTGCCCTGTTTCGAGATAGAGAGAGAGTATGGATGCAAGTGTTTTAGCCGAGGGATTCTTGCTATATATTTTTTTAAGTGCTTTGATACTCTCTTCAGGTCTTCCAACTTTATCATTGATATTTATCATACCTTCAACAGTATGTGCATCATGATTATGAGATAGCTTATTTTTGATGAGCGGCAAAGCCTTTTTATATTGATAGGTAGCAAGCATCTGTTTGATGATGCTATCTCCAAGTTTAGTATCGTTAGTACGTTTATAAATATATGTTAAGTGCTCCATTGCTTCATTATTATGCCCAGTCCACAAGGCAACTTCACCCATCTTTTTGTGCCAATAAAGTGATTTAGGGTTATTTTGTGATGCTTGTTTAGCAATAGAATAAGCATGTTTTAAATCTTTTGAAAAGATGAAAGAGTCATACATAAGTTTAAGTTGTTCATCATCAGGTGATAGTTCTTCTGCAAGAAGAGGGCTATAGGTAAAGAGTACGCTTAAAAGAAGGGCTGAGAATTTCATCTTTTATCCTTTTGTTTAATAATTTTTAATGAAAGTGCTTTGGCATAATCAGCATGATTAGCTTCAAGGTAGAGTCTAAGTAGCTTCTTAATGATACGTGGATTACTAAGATAAGCATCTTCATATTGTTTAACTATATTTGCGGCTTTAGCACTTTGATTATGCATCCTAAATATCGTAATCATCTTTAATAAAAAATTTGTTTTTATCTTTTGATTCTTTTCTTTCTCATAGAGGTGCTGATACAGTGTCGTAGCTTGTGAAACTTTGTTGTTGGCAAGATAAAAACTTGCCAGTTGTTCACCTTCAAGTGCTAATTCTTTAGCCAAGGAATCAACATTATCATTTTTATCTAAAAGAGGCATTAGCGCACTTAACCATCTTTTTTGATTGCTCTTATCATGTTTTGAGAGATATGTTAGCGCAACTTTGTCTTCCTTGGTTTGGTTTAATTCATCTGCTAGGTAGTGTAGGTTTTCTGACCACTTTAGTGCTTCTTTGCCTTCAACCAATGACACGATATTGGTATTGAAGTTTAGTGCACTTTGTTTATCCCCAATAGAAAGAGCGGCATAATAGAGTGTTTTACTATTATTGATATCTGTGAATTTTTGATGTGAAATAGTTTGCAATAAGAGATCATTTTCTTTGATAAGCATAGCCTTTTTATAAGGGTCACGCTCTTTATCTACGCGTGCTTTGTTGATATTTAGATGTGTAAGTGCCGCTTTTTGGCGAATATTGGGGTCTGTATCTTGGCTTAAAACACCTAATAAGTTTAGTGCTAAATGGTACTTTTCTTGTTGATAGAGAGTATTTGACATGCTTAAAACAAGCTCAGAGTTGTCAGGTTGCAGGCGGATAAGGTTTTGCAAATAGATTGAGGTTAGGTCATAGTTACTTCGTTCTTTCAGGATTTGTTGCTCTAGTTTTCCTTTAGGGTATAAGAGAAATAAAACAATTAAAAATGCGATAAAAAGTACAACGATTTCAAGAGGTGTGATGATTGCATCTCTTTTTCTTTTTGAACTAGTGGCATTCTTGTGTAACATAAACATCCTTTGCTGTTTTGAATCTGAGAGTAACTGTTGCATTCTTTTTAATTTGACGTGTTGTTGGACGTGATTTTAAATGACAACCAGCTTTTTGTGTGTAGTGTAGAGTGATTGGCATATGTCCTATAAAGTGTTGAGTGTTTCCTTTTTGAGATAATAACCTTGCATTGGCAGAGAGTAATCTAAGTTCATTGCTAGAAGTATCTTGAAGTGTGAGTATCTTGTTTTTTTTGTTGTCAAGATGCACATAATAGTTGTGGTTATGTGTGTTATATCCTGCAACACCAAGAGAGTTTCCTATATAAGGAATACCCATATCTTGAGGTACACGTACCGTACGAAGTTTATCAAAACCACATAAAAGCCATTGGCTCTCCTCATTTGAGAGGGAGGCATCATAAAAGTTTGTCACTTTTTGTGGATATTCACTAGTAAAAATATGCATCAAGTCTTGGGTTAAAACCCAGTCATAAATCTCTTTTAATGCTTGTTCTGATGCTGTTTTAGATGCAGAATAAAAATGATAGTAAACATCTACAGGTTTTAACCTTCTGGGACTTTCAGTTAAGTTAAAAGTTTGAATCACTTTTTTGAATGCCCAAAAAGGTCCTAACCAATCATTGGTATAAACATTTTCGTTTTGTTGCCCTGTAAAGACTTGATAATAATCACCCAGCTGTAAGCCTAAAGGTTGCACAAGTGATAACCATGGACGATCATTGGTGATATAAGTATCACCACCATTGATATTCTTAAAGTTATGTTTGTATGTATATGCTAAGATTGCTTCACTAGGGGAACAGTCTCCCGACCAAAATATCGTATTTGCTATAGGTTTTTTATGTTTCATTAGTTTATTTACATAGGCGAGGGAAACATCAAATTCACGTTTTGGGGTGAAGGTGTAGTCATGTTTTAAAGGGGTACGATAAGCGGGATTACTAGGGTCTAGTTCTAGTTCTCTCCAATGATATGGATGAGAGAATGTATGTGTAGCTCCTTCAACATGAGGGTATTTGTAGATGTCGCGAGCTGCTTTTTCAAGAACAGATGAGAGTTTTGGGTATTTACCATGTTTGGCAGTTTCTGATTCGACGATGGAAATAGATTGAGGAAAAGTATATTTTTTGATAAAGCGATTTAAGAGCCTTTGTATAGAAAACTCTTTAGGATTGTTTTCTACTCTATTCATAGAACCATCTCCATCTACATGTAAAAACATCAAACGTTTACCATTTTCAGTTGTAGGGTCTGGTGCTGGTATATTTGGCAGTCTTAACGCTTGTCTTAAAAGTGAAAATGGATTTGATACCCATAAAGAAAATTCACCATAACTACTCATTAATGCGGCATCAGTGACATACCCACCCCATGGCATAAGTGCCGCAAGTGTAGTAGTTTGTCCATGAGAGTTTTGGTAAGTCATAAGTGCTTGAGCATTATTGGCAGTGATGAGTTCTTTTTGATAGCCTACAGAAGGGGGAATCTCAAATCCAAATAGTGAATCTTGTTGCACTTGTATGAGGGATTCATCAGTAGGTGAGAGACTTTTTGTATGTTGAATACCTAATGCCTGAATGGTTTTATCTTGTAAATTAAGAGACGCATCACCTAGAAAGAGTACTTTTACATTTTGAGAGATAGCGTAGTTTGCCCAGTGCATTAATGCTGAATAATCTGATACCTGTCTATCTAGCCAAATGACAATACCTGCATATTGATTGGATAAGTCACTATAAGGTAGTGGTTTATGAACATCTAAGAGTCTAGGTACAAACCCAAGGTATTCTAGGGGGGTAGCGGCAAATAGGTGGGCATTGCTAAGACCGATATAATCATCTTCTAAATGTGCACCATTGTATACTAGTAATACTTCGCGTGGAAATGCTTTTTTAGATGAACTTCCATAATCCATTAACTCTTTTTGTGCGATATAAGGTATAAACCCCTTCTCTTCTAGCGCAATGATATCTTGGGCAATCTCTTTTTTATGCTGGTTAGAAATATAATCTAGTGCAATGATAGGGATATGATGTGCTTGGACTTTAGAAAGTTGGGCATCAAGCCACACCCTATCTTTAGGGCTTATTTTTTTATAGGTCATACTTTTAGCATCGATACCATAATAATATGACTCAAAAAGAAGAGCATCTATATAAGGAGCAATTTCATCAATGACTTCAAACCCTCGATTTACCACGAGTTTGGCGTTTGGAAAGTGTTCTTTAAAACGTTTGATAAAGGTGATAACACCTTCTTTTAGCCTTATTTTATCTTCTTCACTTACTGGGGCTAGTTGATAAGAATCCATCGTGTCAAAAAAGAAGTTTTTAAATCCTTTTTTTGTTAGTTTAGTGATAACATCTTCTAGTAGAAAGTTTTGATAGCTAGGATCAGAAATATTCAGGATATCACTTTGCCAAGCTTCATTCTTTCCTATAATCCAGTCTGGGTTAATGGTTTTAGCATAAGAACGACTTTTATGAAGTTCATTGATGCTGATATAGGCATAGATATTTTCTTTATAGGTTTTAAACCCTGTGGTATGCACCTTAATCTGATCGGGATCTACTATGATATAGTCATGAATACCTACCATAGGATAAGAGAGATGTGCACCATAGTAGACCACGGCACTTTTAGATTGTAGTGATGCATTGGCATTGGCATGAAAGAGTGCCATAAAAGTCAAAATCTTAACGAAGTAAGAAAGTTTCATATTCGATATCCTCTAATGTTTTTTTAATAACCCATAAACTGATGACAAAGACAATGAGCAAAGAAAGTGCATATCCATAGCCAAAAAAGTAAGGTCCAAGTTTAATAGATAAAAGTGTTAAGGCACCATTTAATAGTAAAAATAGTAGGGACAGCCACATAGTAGCACGTCGTTTATCTAAGTAAAAAAGTATCGCTAAGACAGAGATAAACCCAAGTTGTAGTTGTGCTCCTATCATATCGATATGAAAGAGGTTACTATAGAGTAATGGCATGTGTAAAAATGAAAAAATCTGTGGTGTATAGAGATATATCATGATAGAGATAGCAATTTGTAAGTAGAGTATATCTCGTAAGGCTTGTCGAATGACATCAACCATCTCATTGCGATATCCATCTATTAGTTTGAGAGTTCCACCTTTTTTGACGGCATTAAAAAAGAGTTCATATTTTTGTGAAAAGTAAGCTTCGAGTCTAAAAAAGAACAGTGCCATACCTGGTACAATTGTAAGATATGCCATAAAAATAGGTACATCATAAACAACAGAACCATGTAATTTTCCCAATATAGCAGTTCCCGTGTCAGGATGATACCAAAAAATAAACTTATCTATCCATACACCTAAACTATAAAAAAGACCAGAAAATCCTAAATACCAGTAAAAATTTTTACGTTTGAAAAAATCAAAAGAGATAAGTCTGTCAGAAGGATAACTAAGAATAATAAAAGTTGTTAAGATAATAAATAGTAAAGTGTTACCTATTAAAAAAATACTCATTATTTTTTCCATACTATCTCCATAATAGTAAGAAAAAAGTACGATAAAAGTATAGATAATAAGGTAAGCAATAAAAATACCACGATAAAATTTTAGACTAGAAGCAAGAATATTTGCAAGCCATATACCTGTCATAACAATGAAGATATAGACAACCAATATAATAAAGAGTAGAGATTGATTAGAAAATACATATAAAGAGAGCGGTAATAAAAAGAGTATGCCTATACCAATAGTAACAAGAAGAGCCCCAAAAAAAGAGGGTAATACCAAATCTTCACGTTGTGCATAAATCTTATCTGCAATGTATCGAGTGAAAGGTAACTGTATAAAGCCTGTTAACATAACACTTGATGCAAAAGCATAAGCATAAGTAATGATGAGTTGGTATGCCATCATCTCTCCATTTTCTCCAGTTAACGAACTGTTGAAAAAACCTATAATAAGAATGGCGATGATAGAACTTACCCATGGACCAGAACTGAGTAGTGCTGCATACCCATAGGATTTTACTAAAGAGGTAATACTAAATGGGTGATGCATTTGACGAAGTTTAAACCCTATGCCTGCCATTTTGTCATCTCCTTATATAGTGCTTCATATCGTGTTAAAAATAGATGTTCTTGATAATAGCGTTCTACCCGTTTGAGTGCACTTTCTTGAGCACTTTTCCATAAAATATCGTCTTCTAAATAAGAAACATAGTGCTTTGCTAGCATAACGGGGTCAGCGATGGTAGTAACCTCGCCTGCTTTTCCAATGGCAATATCTGTATCATCTAATGCTCCAAAAATCAAATCTTTACAACTTCCTACATCAGTACTGATGCAAGGTAATCCCGCGGCAAATCCTTCTAGTATAACCAAGGGCATACCTTCAGAGATAGAAGTAAGCGTTAATAAACCACTTTTTGGTAAGATATCATCAATATTTTGGAAACCTAAAAAAGAGAGATTCTTTTCTAAGCCAAAAGCATTGACCATTTCAACGCACTCATCTGCATAGCCCTCTTCTTCATCCATAGCACCAACAATCCAGCCTTCTATATCAGGTATACTTTGTTTAGCGATAGCAATGGCACGGATAAAGGTTTTAATATCTTTGATAGAAACAACACGCCCAATGAGTGTGACTACCTTAGGTGTTAAGGTTGCTCTTTTTGCTACTAGTGCATTTAAGCGAAGCATATCAACACCATTTGGTATTACATCAGTCTTAGATTCTTTAGCACCGTAATCTATCTGTATCTCTCTAGCACCTGGGTAGAGTGATATAATTTTTTCTGCTTGGTTATAGCTTAGTTGACCAATCTTTTCAAAAAATCTGACCCACATCTCTTTGATATAGTTCATCTCTTCGGGTTCTTCTTTTAAAAGTGCAGGCGCATGAAAGGTTACCCATTTGGCTGCAAGCATATCAATCTTACGCTCTCTAGTATAGATACCGTGCTCTGTTAAGATAAAAGGGATTTTTTTATCATTAGAAGCTAAAAAAGATAAAAAGCCAGCATATCCTGTTGAAGGAGAGTGAATGAGCTTTGCTTGGGGCATTTTCTCAACGATATTTGCAATTTTCCATATAGGTGCATGGATATTTCTGACAGTCCAAAAATAGTCAATAAAAGGAATCTCAGGAGCATTTGTTTCATACATATGTTTCATAAATAGCCAAGACTCTTTTGAATATAGAAAATCTTTTTGTGTGATTTGTTTTGTGAAAAAGTCTATATTTTGTAAAGCTTTTGGAAAAGTAGGTTTTTGTGTTTGCATGTTTTTATAAAAAGCATGTAGTGATGCAAAAGCTTTTGCATCGCCTTTTCGTTTTTTGGGAAGGTGTTTTTTTTCTTCAAAGAGGTAGTGTACTTCAACATGTTTGAGGTTTTTTGGAAAAGTATATTTGGCTTCATCATAGTCTTGGGCACGTGAACCAATAAAAATAATTCCAAAATTAAACATGGGTAAACCAGAAATAAGCTGATGTATCCACGATGAAACACCACCTCGAATATAAGGGTAAGTTCCTTCACTGACTAACATGATATCAACAGCATATGCTTTAGGTAGGGTTTGTTTCATGTAGTAACCCATTGTGTCCGTAAAGGAGCTGTTAATGCTGAGGTCTCTAAAGGGTCTATCTCTTTAAGCCAGTTACGAACATCTTCAAATTTTCTATTGTTATAAGAAATTTCAGCAAGGTATGGGGCAATACTGCTTTTTTTAATCCCAAGTTTTAAAGCGTGGTGAAAATAAGTTGAAGCATCAATATATTTTTTTTGTAAAAAAGCATTTTTACCCAATAGTCCATAAAGTTTCCCACTTTTAGTATGATGCTGTAGCGCATATTTAGCATAGTGAGTGACCTTATCCATGATGAATTTATTTGTCTCTTTATCACTAAGCCCATAATGGATGAATTCCCAATAATAAAAGGCTAAATCAGAAGCAACTTTTGCTTTTTTATGAGGATCGATAGCTTGATCAAATATTTGTTGTGCTTGTGATATCTTATCATTGAGTTCCCCTTCGGCGTTAGCCAGTACGGAAAAGCTATAAAGACGGATCTCATTATTTGGGTCAGAGAGTAAGCCTTTTATAAGTGAAAAATTCTCTTTAGTAGGATGATTTGCCATAAAGACTAAACCTTTCATTTTATTTGGAGAATGGTTCTGAATATCTGTTGCAAGACTATTAATAGCTCCTTCTCCAAAGATACGTTTTACTTTAGGAAAACTATTTTTCAAAAATTCTTGATGATTAAATGTTTCTACACTATGTAAATATTGTTTTTTACCTACCACAATAAGGATTATAGATAAAACTAAAGTAAATAAATATCCAAGAACAGGTGCTACTAAGTTGATACTAAAGATAACACCAAAGAGTAGGATAATAGGGGTTGTATATCGGTTTCTTAGTAAGGTACTTGCTATAAGAGCCAATATACTCGAAAGTAAAAGATGTAAAATAAGTAACTCTTGAAATGAAAAAGAGAGAACCATATTGCTTATTGTTTTCATATTGATTCCTGAATATAGCGCTGAATAAGTGACTTTTGTGTGATATCAAATATCATAAAAGGTACTTGTTTATTTTTTAGTAAAGGAGTATTTAAAACTTTAGCAAGCATCGCATTGGTAGCTTCTTTAGCACTAAAGGGGAGTAAAACTTTTATGATGTAAGTGTCTTTTTCTTGGAAAGACTGTAGTGTATCTAATGCACGGAGAGATGTATGGAGTGTGTCTAACAGTTGTTGATGTAAAAGAACATCTTGGCTTTTTAAGATAAGTAACGAAGCATGACTGTCATACTCTTTTTGGAGTGTGTCCATTGTTTGATAACGATAAGCAAAAAGAGCATCATCTGTCATGCTAGTAGCCCCATGGGCTTGTAGGTGTTGCCACAGTTTTACTTGGTCGATAAAATAAGAAAAAAGTATTGCTATAGAAATAATATTATTTTGATTGAAATCTAAAAAAGGCATTTTATCGATTGCTAAAAGAGCGATAATCTCATCTTCTTTGTTTTTAACAGGTATGACAACAAGATAGAGACTCTCTTTTGAGTTATTACCACGGACGTAGCTTGTTTCTCGAGACTGAAGTGCTTTTTGTACCAATGGGTCTTGGGTATTGAGCTCTTTAGTCCCTTCTAATGAAGCGACTGTTTGATAACTTTTTTTGCTTTGTTGTAGTGCCAAGATGGAGCCTTGTACTTGAAAAGATTGCGCGATGAGATGTAAAAAATTCTCATAGTGTGAACCTTCTTTAAAATAGTGCGATTCTAGTGTTTTGATAGAAGAACGTAAACTATGAGGTTTTAATGCATAGTTCTTTTCTAGGGTGTCATGAGAGATTTTAAGTGTATAAAATGCATGACTTAGTTCTTCAAGCCTTTCGTTGGTATAGGTATATTCTTGTTGACTTTTTCTATATCGTTTGTGCCAATGATGATAAAACTGACCTAAAATAAGCACCAAAAGGAGATAGGCTAAAATTAAAGACACAAAATTATCACGATAATGATAATAAAACAGTATAGATATCATAAAAAGAGATAAAAGACCTCTTTTTTGACCGTAAAAAAGTGTTATGACGATGAGTAATATAACAAGAAAAGGTACAGTTGTATGAACAAAGAGTGGATCATGTGGATGGAAATAAAGACCGATAGCGATATAAGCTATAGTAAGAAGTATGGCTTCTATATAAGGATAGATATTGAATCGAGTAGATACCACTGTTACGCTCCTTTTATGTAAATGCATTAACGTTTATTTTAGTCAAATAATATATAAAGCTTCTTAATCACATAAAATGATGTTTAGTAAAAATAGAGCTTCTTATGTATAAATTCATAATAGTTACATAGTTTTTAGAAATTGTATGACTAGTTATATATTGTAAAAAAAACATTTTTTTAGGTATTATTTCAAATTGTAACAAAATAGTAAAAATGAAAGAGTAAAATGAATTATATTATCCCCGTTTTAATGCTTGCCGTTCTCACAACATTTGCTTTTGCAAATATGAAAGTTAAGCGTGCAACTTGGTATAAACCTACTTTGCAAAGTAGTTGGCATTGGCAGTTAAATGGCACAATCAACAATCAGCATGATGTAGATGTCTATATTATAGATTTATTTGATACAAAGAAGTCCCAAATAAAAGCCCTACAAAAAAGTGGTAAAAAAGTAATAGGTTATTTCTCTGCAGGTTCATATGAAGCGTGGAGAGAGGATGCCAAAATGTTTTCAAAAAAAGATTTGGGTAAGAAGATGGATGGCTGGGATGAGCGCTGGTTGGATATCCGAAGTGAGAAGGTCAAAGCTATCATGATAGCCCGTTTAAAAGAGGCAAAGAAGAAGGGGTTTGATGGCGTAGAAGCGGACAATGTAGATGGCTATGATAACAAAACAGGGTTTTCTCTTTGTGCCAAAGATCAGTTGTCTTTTAATATCTTCTTAGCCCAAGAAGCACACAAGCTAGGTTTGGCAATCGCACTTAAAAATGATACAGACCAAATCGAAGCCCTCGAGCCATATTTTGATTTTCATATCAATGAAGAGTGCCATGAGTATGATGAGTGTGATAAAGTCAAACCTTTTTTAAATGCAAACAAGCCAGTCTTTAACGCAGAATACTCTCGTAAAAGACATAAAAAGTTTTGTCAAGATAACCCAAAAGGGCTCAATATGTTAACCTTACCACTAGAGTTGGATGATAGTTTTCGTTTAGAGTGTGGATGTGATTAACTTTGTTTGGTTACAATAAAAACATGAAAAAATATTATCTTATTTCTCTGGCTTTAAGTTCGTTGCTCTTTTTATCTTCTTGTGGCTCTTCGGGAGATAGTACTCTCTACAAAGCCAAACCACTCGCGCTAAAGGATAGCTTTGATTGGCGTTTAGACAATGTCAACGCCAACACGCCTTTACATGCGCAAGTAATCGATGTGGATGCCTTTGAAACGCGTAAAGAAGATATCGATGCTTGGCACAAAAAAGGGATGTATGTCATCGCATACGTCTCTGTAGGTTCGCAGGATGATACCCGTATCGATGCATTGGATTTTCCAACACAGGTGATTGGGGATGCGTATCCTGGGTATGAGGATGAAGCATTTATCGATATCCGCCAGATAGAAGTGCTGGCACCTATCATGAAAAAACGTTTTGATATGATTAAAGCCAAAGGGTTTGATGGGATAGAACCAGACAACATCGACTTGTATGTTTGGGACAGTAACCAAGAGGATAAAACAGGCTTTGGTATCACTGTAGAAGATAGCAAAAAATATATGGACTTTTTGATTACCCAAGCACATAAAAGAGGTTTGAGTATCGGTCAAAAAAATGCCAATGAACTCTCTTCAATATATGTGGATAAATTTGACTGGGCACTGAGTGAAAGTGCTTTTGATGGCAACATAACAGAAGACTTAAAAGTCTATCCAGCACATAATAAACCTGTTTTTTCCGTTGAGTATACAGACAAGATGGATGAAGCCACCTTTCTTTCACAAGTATGTCCCAAAGCAAAATCTTTAAACTTTAGCGCCATACTCAAAGATAGGAAACTGGATGCCTATATCCGAACCTGCCCATAATCAAACTTTAGATAAAATCTCCCCATGAGATATATAGATGATGATTTAAAAGACAAAAAGATTTTGATAACGGGTGGTGCAGGATTCATTGGCAGTAACTTGGCTTTTTACTTTCAAAACAACCACCCAGAAGCAAAAGTGACGATACTTGATATCTTTCGCACAGAAGAGACCTTTTCCAATGGCAACCTTAAAAGTTTTGGACATTTTAAAAACTTGTTGGGCTTTAGAGCAGAGGTGCGTCAAGGGGACATCAACGATGCTGACGTGATAGCACAACTCTTAGATGATGGCTATGACTATATCTTTCATGAGGCTGCCATATCGGATACTACGGTACTAGACCAGTCCATCATGATAGCCACCAATGTCAATGCGTTTAAAGCACTTTTGGATGTGGCTATCGCCTCAAATGCAGCGATGATTTACGCCTCTTCTGCTGCGACCTATGGCAATGCACCTAGCCCACAGAGAGTCGGAAAAGAAGCGCCTGAAAATGTCTATGGCTTTTCCAAACTGATGATGGACAATATCGCAAGAGAGTATCGGGAAACTTACCCAAAACAGACAATCATAGGACTACGCTACTTCAATGTCTATGGCCCAAGAGAGTACTTTAAAAATAGCACAGCATCGATGGTTTTACAGTTTGGTTTGCAAATCCTCAAAGGCAATGCCCCGCGTCTTTTTGAGGGAAGTGATAAAATTTTACGGGATTTTATCTACATCGAAGATGTCATCCAAGCCAATGTAAAAGCGATGTATGGAAAATCAGGCGTGTACAATGTCGGGACAGGTAAGCCACGTAGTTTTCAAGATATCGCAGATACTTTACAAAGGTGTTTAGGGGTAGATTATGGCAATGAATACATCAAAAACCCTTATGCCGCGTATCAGACATTTACCCAAGCAGAGATACAAAGTACGCAAGATGCGTTGGGGTATCTTCCTGACTATACTTTAGAAGAGGGTATTGCTGCTTATATCGAAGAAATCAAACGTCTGTATAAAGAGGAGTTATCATGATAACACTACACAACACACCTCGTATCTTGGTGGTGGGGGATTTGATGATAGACCACTACTTGTGGGGTAAATGTGAACGTATCTCTCCGGAAGCACCCGTACAAGTGGTGGACGTGCAAAAAGAAGAAAATCTTTTAGGTGGCGCGGGAAATGTTGTCAACAACTTACTTGCTCTTGGGGCAAGTGTGGGTATCTGTTCGGTCATCGGAGAAGATGATGGCGCAGAGTTTGTCCAGAAGCGTTTGGATGAAAAAGGGGTGCAAAAAGTGGCACTCATCCAAGATGTGGCACGAAAAACGACCAAAAAAAGCCGTATCATCGCGCTGCATCAACAAATCGTGCGGGTGGATAAAGAGAACAAAGAGGATATCTCCAAAGCAGCCCAAGCGGAGATATTGCAAGCGGTATCTGCTTGCATCGGGGAGTATGATTTGCTACTTTTGTCAGATTATAAAAAAGGCGTTTTAACCGATGCTTTGACCAAGAAGCTTATCATGATAGCCAAAGAGAAAGGCGTGGCAATCTTTGCTGATCCCAAAGGCAGTGACTATAGTAAATACACAGGTGCTACGCTCATCACACCCAATAAAAAAGAGGCTGCACAAGCCACGAAGATAGAGATAAACAGCCAAGAAGATTTACTTCGCGCTGGGGAGATGTTACGAGATAGCCTCTCTTTAAAATACGCCTTTATCACACTTTCAGAAGAGGGCATGGCGATATTTGACAGGGATGGTATGCATAAGATTCCTACGGTGGCTAGAGAAGTATTTGATGTTACAGGGGCTGGAGATACAGTCATCGCCTCTTTGGCAGTCGCATATGCCGCAGGATTGGAGATAAAAGAGGCTGCCCACTTTGCCAATGAAGCAGCGGCGGTTGCCGTGAGTAAGGTCGGTTCGGCTACTGTAACACTAGCAGAGATATCAGCCTATCATGATAGCATCTCTCATCAGAGTGGAAAGAAGATACTCTCACAGGATGATTTAGAAAAACGTTTGATGTTGTTAGATAAAAACATCGTCTTTACCAATGGTTGTTTTGATATTTTACACGCGGGGCATGTGAAGTATCTGCAAGAAGCGAAAAGTTATGGGGATGTACTGGTTTTGGGTTTAAACTCTGATGCTTCAGTCAAGCGTCTGAAAGGGGAGAGTCGTCCTATCAACAATCAAGAAGACCGTGCTATCGTACTCTCAGCACTAGAAGCTGTAGATTTTGTAGTGGTCTTTGATGAAGATACCCCTTATGCGTTGATTAAATGCGTGAAACCAGATATCTTAGTCAAAGGTGGAGATTATGAAGGTAAAGAAGTGGTCGGATCAGATATCGCCAAAGAGACAAGATTGGTACAGTTTGTAGAAGGTAAAAGTACCACAAAAATCATACAAAAGGCACAAGCATCATGTTAAATATGATAGAGAGTGAGATGAAAGCACATCAAGAGACGATTGCGCGCTGTATCGATGAGATACAAAACTATATCTATACCGGCTGTATCCTCTCCATGGAGACGATGAAAGCAGGCAAGAAGATTTTGATATTTGGCAATGGTGGTTCTGCGGCTGATGCGCAACATATCGCAGCAGAGTTAGTTGGGCGTTATAAAACAGAGCGGCGGGGATTGCCTGCTATCGCTTTGAGTACAGATACTTCTGCGCTGACTGCCATTGGCAATGATTATGGCTATGACAGAGTGTTTGATAGACAAGTGGAAGCCTTAGCCAACGAAGGAGACTTACTCATCGGTATCTCCACCAGTGGTAACTCTGCCAATGTCAACAATGCTTTAAAACGTGGAAAAGAGCTAGGCTGTAAAACGATAGGGTTTTCAGGTAAAGGAGGAGGCGATATGAATGGACTCTGTGATCTTAATATCGTCGTGCCCTCAGATGACACACCCCGCATCCAAGAGATGCATATCATGATAGGGCATATCTTGTGTCAGGGGATAGACAGTACGATTAAGTAAATTACTTCTCTTGTCGGCTTTGGGTTAATGTAAGCCCTATGAGCAAAGAAAAAAGTACCATGACAAATTGTCGTAGTATCAAGGTATCGACCAAAGCACCCAATAAAAAGATGACCAATATAATAATTGCCATATGATTGGCTTTAGGCTCTTTTGAGGCAGATATTTTGAGCGTGATAAAGATGAGTAATAATAAGATAAGCCCCACAATACCGCCTCGTACCAAGGTTTGGATATAGAGGCTGTGAAAATCAGAATAACGGGATAAGAAGCGAAATTTTTTAAACTTCTTTTCTTCTATGCGCTGCATGAAAATATCATCATCATCACCTATACCAGCGCCAAAGATTGGGGCGTCTTTGATAATGTCAATCCCTACTACGCTCATGGCGTATCGACCGCCTAAGCTAGTGTCATATTCGTTGTTTGTCTGCATCTTTTGGATATCCTCTTTGACATCTTGAATTCGCACTTTTATGACAGGGGAGAAGGTGTAAATCAAGCCTATTATCATGATAAGTGTGCTTGTCGTGATAAAAAAGGATTTGAGTGTTAGCTTTAGATGTGAAAGCAAGAGAAAAAAGAGCCCAACTAAAAATGCTATTTCACCAGTTCTTCCGATGTTGATAAAAAGATTACTCACAACTGTAATGAAAAATAAGACAAGTAGTAAACGTCTATAGCGGGATATTGTTTCATAAAATATTTGATTTATTATCAAAAGGGCGGTGCTTGCTAGGAAGATACTGTAGCCTACATGGTGCATAAAAGGGGAGGGGTCACTACTACTTGCTCCTGCTTTATGAATCAATTCAAAAAAGAGTCCATAAGAGACCAATTCACTGATAAACATACCCACGATGAATGCGGAGATAATAGTAGAAACAGAGCTTTTTTCTAAGGAGGTATAAAAGATAAAAGCGATAGGAAAATAGTAGTAAAAGTTACGTAGATTATTTTCTCCATCTTGCAGATTATTACTCCAAAGTAGGGTTAAAACCATGTAAAAGAAAAAGAGAAGTATTGCTAAGAGTGTAGGCTCTTTTTGTATCGCTTGCCATTTGTTTTTAAAGTCTCCTTCGACAATCCATGTCAAGAGAAGTAAACCAGAAAAAAGTGATACACCAGCATGTGAGAGAGGCAAAGAAAAGGCAAGTGCTATCGCTAAATAGTGAATCAAGTGTGTTGGGGAAAGTTTACTTAGCATTTTGGATACTTTTTAAGGGGCTTTGAGAATACCAAAGATTTTTTTGCAGGAGTTGATTGCTACTTTGGTACAGAGAGAGGATTTTTTTCTCTAAGCTTGCATCTCCTGTTAACTCTAGGGTTTTATCTAAAGTATGTTTGATGTAGCCACTTGGATTGACCAGCCCTACCACTTCTCCCATATTAAAAAGTGCAAATGGCTCTTTGGTGGGCTCCAGAAGGGAGTTTGAAAGGGTGCTAAAACTACCTTTCCAGTGCAGTAAGTGCATCAAAGTTGGTAGGATATCTGTTTGCGAAGAGATAGTCTCTATCATTCGTGGCTTAAAAATCTTTGGTGCATAGATAAGCAGTGGTATTTTCATCTCTTCAAGTGGTCTATTTTTAAGGGTGATATTGGTTTGCTTGAAAAACGCACTATCATCTCCCGTACCCAGTGTATGATCGGCAAGAAAGAGAAAGATAGTATTGTCAAACCAAGGTTTTTGTTTGGCATTTTGTATAAACTTTCCTAGTGCATCATCTGCATATTTTAGTGTATTTAAAAAGCCAAATATATTGGTTGTGCTATGTGGGTATGTTTCCCATTTTTTACCAGGGCTGATGAATGGTGGATGGGTCACTGAAGTAAAAGCAAAAGATAAAAATGGCTCTTTTTGTGTTGAGAGTTTTTCAAGTAAAAGATGGTACATATTGCCATCCCAAGTACCGAACCTTGGTTTTTTATCACGATCTTCTTCCCCTACCAAAGGCATATCTTCTGCCCCATAGTAGTGATCAAAACCTGCTATTTTAGAGACAGCATCTATACGAAATGAACCGCGATCTGAACTCTGCATGGCGATAGTGCTATATCCATTCTCTTTTGCTTTATTGCCTAGGTAGCTTAGTGCAGACATCTCAAGACCTGAGCCTAAAAAATCAAATCCTTTTAAGACGGGTAATCCTGTGAAAAGTGCCGTGATACCTTCGATGCTTCGCTGACCGTTGGCATAAAAGTTACTAAAATGGATACTCTCTTTTGATAGGGCATCAAAGTGGGGAGTGACCCCTAAGTGATGACCGCTAAAGCTATCTATATACTTAGCGCTCCAACTCTCGAGCAAGACGATGACGATATTGTATGCGGTGGTGTTTTTCTTGAAGTCTTGGCACTCTCGTATCATGGGATGTGTAGTATCACAAAAGCGAAATGATTTGGATGTTAGGAGGTTTTGTACGGTTTGTATCGCTTCTTTATCTTCAAAAAAGTGATAATTTTTCTTGTTTTGAGAGAGCGTACGGTAAAAGGTGAAGAAGCCATTGAGTGCAAGGTTTCCACTGGCAACTTTATTGACCACAAAGGCATCAGAGATTGAGTAAGACATCCCTGTTAATTTTCCACGAATGGATAAAAACAACAAGAGTATAGCAAGAAAAAGAATAGAAGATTTTTTGACAAATGTCTGTTCTGCGTGTTTTGTTTTGGATAGTAGAATCTTTTTGAAAATAAAAAAGAGCAATGCTGAGATACCAAGATACAAAAGTATGAGTAGCTTGTACTCTTGCATCATGTCAGTGATAACATGTGCATCATCGCCCATGGCAAGTATCTCGTGACCTATATGTCGGTGTACATACTGAAAATAGACCATATCACTCAACAGTACAAATAGAATCACAATGAGAATAAGATACCAAAAATATCCTATCAACTTTTGCCACAAAGGGGAGTCGGCGAAAGTAAAGGGTAAGAGTAGCAATAGTATAGGTAAAGCACAAAAGGTTGCGATAGTAATCAAATCTATGCGAAATCCTGACCAAAAGGAGAGTAGTGTTTCACTTGTGTTTAGTTGCATAAAATCACTACTATAAAGAAGCCACAATGAAAATCGTACCAAGAAGAGAAGAAGTAGACTGAGGGCAAAAAGTTTGAGTATTTTAATCACTTTATCACTCATATTAAAACCTCTTCATCTCTGTATATTTAGTGGATGCAATATACCATGTTATCATTAAAAATTCTTAAATTATTGCAAGAATGCTCTGTTTTGTTGCAATACTTCCAATAAAATATGCTCGATATGAGGTGTTTTTTGTGAAGAGACTTTTTGGTAGTGACTATTGTTACGTATCTCACTTTTAAAGATTTCATTGGGAAGGTTAGAGTAGATGTAGGTATGGGTATCGGTGACGATGGCATTTTTATTCCACTTGGCAACATAGGTATAGCGACGGTTAAAATCTTTGGCTAACATGTCACTGCCACAAGCATAGTCTGAAGCGGGGTTCTCCACACCCAAGTAGTGCAACAGGGTAGGCATAACATCCAAATGTGAGGTCATTTTCTCTATCACTTTGTGCGTTTGTGCTGGCATCTTCATGATAAACGGAGAATTTACTTGTGCTTTGGAAAAAGAGGAGTTGTGTCCAAAAAATCCATACTCATAAAACTCTTCCCCGTGATCTGAGGTAAAGATGATGATAGCATCATCGTACAAGCCTTTGCGTTTTAGTGTCTCTATCATATCTCCAAAGAGTTTGTCATCATAAAAAACGGCATTTTTATAAGAGTTTTTAAACTTCTCTTTCTCTTTCTCTCTTACCCCTAAGTAGTTGATACCCTCACAGCCAGCATTGGGCTTGAACTTTGAAAATTCTTCTGGATAGGAGTAGCCATGAGGGGCATCTAAAAAGACCAAAGAGAAGGTTGGTTTTTGTGGGTCAACCGTCTCTATCCAGTCATGAAATGCTTGGGTACTTTGTGCATCTTTTTCTTGAGGGGAGCCTTCAAAGCTATCTAGTATATCTTTTTGAACCCCACTATAAACAGTTTGTCGAAACTCTGGCCAGCGGGTATCGGTACTTGAGATGATTTTTATTTGGTATGATTTCTCTTTTAAGACTTGAAAAAAGAGTGGCTCTTTGCCTGCATTGATAAAGTTAAACCAGTAGGTGGCGTTGAGGGCATAAAAGAGTGAAAAAATACCAAAACGTGTGGCATCACCACCGCTGATATGGTTTTTAAAGACCAATGATTCTTGTGAGAAGTCAATGACATGGGGACTTACTTCAGGGCTTAGTATGCTCTCTCTTGCCGCATCAAACATGAAGATAAAGATATGGGGGCTTGGCGCTGAGGCATCTAGCTTGAGGGGATGTAGGGGATAATGGACCTTAGAGTGTTTGTCGATGGTGTTGGATGTGGCGGTTTTCTCTACAGGTACAAGCGAAAAATGTTTTTGTACAAACTGCACAAAGGTTAGAGGCTGATAAAGAGGGATAGGTTTTACAGACTCTAAAATCGACTCTTTGTTATACACATCACTCAAACCATAAGAGACTTTCTCCCCCAGTATCATGAGTATAAGTATGGGTAAAAAGGTACGATTAAAGCGACGGTTTAGGTGTGTAACTGTTTTAAGTGAGATTTTTTTGATGACACGTAAAAGGATAAATTCTGCTAAAAGTAGGGCTATCATGATAGCGCCAACTACTCTCAATGTACTACTTCCCAAAGGTAAGCTCTCAGAGGCCGCAGGGGATGTGAGGCTGTGTAAGACCCTG
>JAUTBV010153904.1:0-10452 GCA_032361325.1 Lepetodrilus fucensis | reverse complement strand
TATTATTATTAGTAGTAGTAGTAGTAGTAGTAGTAGTAGTAGTAGTAGTAGTAGTAGTAGTAGTAGTAGTAGTAGTTGTTGTAGTAGTAGTAGTAGTAGTAGTAGTAGTAGTAGTAGTAGCAGTAGTAGAAAAATAATATGGATATATTATTAGTTGTACACGTAGTATACAATTGATAATAATGTAAATTCCTTAAATATGATTCACATTAATAGAACATTTATTTAATTTAAACAAGTCGAAGTTAAATAATCTTGAAAGCGACTCTAAACCCTAATTGAAAAATAAAATAACTAAATAAAAAATAATGTCATGTAGATTATTAATTAGATTTAGAAATTATCAGTAATATACAATATAATAGTGTTAAATTATAACATAATTATTTTCATGAATTTGTATATGATATTTTAGCGTGCCCAGACGACTGGCATTATTTCGAGGACAGTTGCTACACGTTTGCAGCAAACCGGACTGGTATGAAGTGGCTGGAAGCTAGAGTAGAGTGCCACTCCATGGACAGTGCATTAGTGAGCATTGGGTCCGAGGAAGAGGATAGATACATGGTAGCCATGGCTAATAGTGAAAGGAATAGAGTTTATTCAAGGGCCAGTGGTGATATCCACAGCAACATATCTGTGGGTGACTATTTCCATATTGGTAAGTTCATCGTTTATATTGTTATTATGTGGTGATGGTATAGAATAATAGTACTGCCCCGTTTCATGGCAGCCTCCTAACGTTAGCTCCTAAAGTTATGACCCAGTGTATCACCTCCTAGGTTAAATGCCGATTTAATATAAGAAGGGATAAGACTTGTGACGTCGTCGTGGAACACTTGTTATGAGGTGATAACTTTTAAGATTGGTTTAGGACCTCCTAACTAGTTAGGACACTGTCGTACAACAGGATAGAGTGTGATTTGGGATAATAATTACTAAATGTACCAGTTATATCTGCCATGTACGTATTAAGAATAATATCCAAGCCCTGAGATTACATAACCTTCTGATTATGAGTTCATGCTCAAGCTCAAATTGTATATGTAATGAGGATCGGTGAGCATGAAATCATACTCAAATATGTTTCGTAATATAAGTCATCTCGGACGCCAGGAAAACGTTCATTTTTTAGGCGATAACTGGTAGCTAAACGTTATTCTAATACATTATGTACATAAATGACAATTATTTTATTCTATAGGTTTTGTTTCCAGGACTAACCAAAACCTTCAAAAAGGAACGTGGAATTTTTCGAGACATGTTTGTCTGGGAGGATGGTTCTCCGTTGACGTATAAGAACTGGTAGGTTATGTATATTATAACGTATACGTGTGTTTCCTGCTGATATAAACATTAATATTCATTTGAAAGTATTATTTTCACATTCGATGATATGATAGATGTCATGGTTAATAAGATGCATGTGAGTTTCGACACTTCAACCCGCAGCGACGTTAAACTCCATATTCACTCACTCACTCGCTACTTCAAGACGGCGAAAACGAATATTTGACGAAAATGTTGATGCAATTGATCACATCATGGTTGCATACGATATGAAAAATATGAAAAGTTTATATTGCTATGTAATACTTGTTTTTAAATATGAAGTAGATCGACAAGATATGACGGTTTTGATAAGAAACGACAATGTTTTAATTAATGTTTAAATCACTCATGGTTAAGGAAAATGCATTTTAATCATTTTAAATTAATGTTCCTGAGGTTAATCTGTTGCTTCGTGTATTGGAAACTGTACAACCACGAGGATATACTTCGTTATAAAATTAATGGAATAGTTTCTTCTTCGTTAATAATCTTGTTCAGGTGGAACCAATCTGGCAATGACGAGGTCCCCCAACCAGACGGCGCCCAGCAGGAGAGCTGTGTTGCTATGCTGACATCTGAAGGCTGGCATGATATTGGCTGCGGTCATCCCATAGGCATTGGCTTCATCTGTGAACGACGACCAAGCAATTTCTCAGAATCAACCAGTAAGCATGTGCAAACTATTCAAGTATTTGAAATGTGATTGACATAAATTTGTACGTTAACAATATGTTTGCCTGTATCGTCTTTCCGACGTCGACCTTCTGCATAAAATAATAATTACTCAAATTATTTTAAAGCTTTATAAAACTATTTTAACTATCATGTGAGTGAGCGACGACGACGATGTTTCGTCCTTAACGGACTTCTTCGGATCTGTTATATAAGCAGATTTAGTGCAAATATTTTATTTTTTTAAATGGCTAAGTCGTACAAAATATAAAATAATAAACAGGTAAGCGTCACTGAATTTCATGCCAAAATATACTACTGCTTCTACTACTACTACTAATAATAATACTAGTAGCTACTACTACTACTACTACTACTACTACTACCATCACTATTACTACTGATTCTACTACTACCACCACTACTACTACTACCACCACTACTACTACTACCACTACTACTACATATATTGAACATGGTTTGTGTACGGCAGGTGCTCCGGTGTGGCCAGTGCTGGAGACTACGGCGGTCAGCCAGTCTATGTACATGACCTGCAGGAACGGCGAGCTCGTGTCAAAGTTCAGGAAGTGTGACGGCAGCCCGGACTGCGTGGACGGCTCAGATGAGCATGGTTGTGATGTGACTGGTAAGTTGAGCATGATTGTGATGTGACGGGTAAGTTGAGCATGAATGTGATGTGACGGCTCAGATGAGCATGGTTGTAATGTGACTGGTAAGTTGAGCATGATTGTGATGTGACTGGTAAGTTGAGCACGATTGTGATGCGACGGCTCATGATCAGATGAGAACGATTGTGATGTGACGGCTCAGATGAGCACGATTGTGATGTGACGGGTAAGTTCAGCATGATTATGATGTGACGGGTATTTATGGTTATTTTAATTTCAGAAGCCAAGTGCAACAAGCATCAGTATCGGTGTTCAAATGGGAAATGCATTTCCGTTAGCTACTATTGTGATTTCTTCAATGATTGTGGGGACAACTCTGATGAAGCACAATGTGGTGAGTATCATTGCTATACTATTTGTATAACCACCCTCTACTTGTAGGCCCTAACATCTAACACCGTCTAATGCTCAATTCCGTAATATTTCTATCCACCAGGCCCTGAGATTACGAAACTTTCTGAGTACAATTTCATGCTCAAGCTCAAAATGTACATGATGTTTTATGAACAAAACTGAGTTGAGCATGGCATCGTACTCAGACAAGTTTCGAAATCTCGGGGCCAGGTCCCGTAGTTATAACCCTTGGGAGTACGATTTCATGCGTAAGCTCAAATTTTATATGGGGATTTGTGAATAAAACCTTGAGTTGAGCATGAGTTTGTACTGTAAAGATTGTGTAATCTCGGATGTCATGCCAAGTCCAATTTGTTTGTTAAATGATCAGTCGTGTAGACTTTCATGATAATGATAATGTGCAATTTATTTTGCGCCAAATCCACGCCTGAAAGCATGCCCAAAGCTCTACATACTAGTATTACATGCATATGTAACTTCCTTGGCCCTCAGCTACAGATCCGTGTGTACAAGGCTGGTCATGTCTCAATGGTCAGTGCATTGACTCCAGCAGGAGATGTGACTTGGTGGCCCACTGTCTGGACGGCTCAGATGAAGCTGACTGTGGTAAGTATAGTCACGTCCAGCATACGCCATCCTCCAAACCTAAGCCATAATAAGTACGGATGTTCTTTTAAAAACACAAGGACGAACATCTGAAACACAAGAACTAGCACCTGATTAGTCAGCTTCCTATTGAGTGGCATCCGCTTCCAAGACAAGCTCTCTGATTGTTTGTGAAATATTTTATTAATCACATTGTCCCATTGCGAGAACATCATAACGGCTGTGACAGGGTGTGTGTGTGTGTGTGTGTGTGTGTGTGTGTGTGCTATGTTAGGAGAAAATGCCTTGCACGATGCTCTCGTATCCACAACCATAACCCTCTCGTAAGTGCACAGGGTATCGTTTCTCGAAGCTCTCATCAACTATAAGACCATAGCACTCTCGTAAGTACATGTATTATAGTAGTAGATATGAAAGCTTCGAGAAACGATGCGCAGATCTCTATTGACATTGCCAGCTCTTCGTAGTCGCGTAAGGGTGCCATGGACTACGTATTTTTAAAAGCCGTTATCTCAAAGTCTCGTAAGTAGTAGAGCTGATTGTCTTGCCTGATGCCAAACATAGCAGTTTGAATAGCCAGCTGCGTGTTGTTGGTTTTTTTAAACTTGTTTGCTTCAAGGAATCGACGCCTAGCGAATACATATATACAAATGTACGAAGTATCAACCTTGGAGAAAATATTAATGTATGTTATTCATACATTTCCAGATGTGTGCAACACCTTCGACTGCTATGACGGTAGCTGTATCCCCAATATTTGGAAAAACGATGGCATCGTGGACTGCAACGGAAAAATATTCGAGGACGAAATTGGTCCCCCTGAAAAAAGAATTAAACCTAACCTGGAAGTGCAATCAGGTAAGTTTGTAAAGTTTGCTGGTGGGGAGAGTTGGATATATTTTGAATGATTAAGATGCATATTATATATGAGCCACTTCTGTGTTGGATATACTTTGAATGATTAAGATGCATATGCTATATGAGCCACTTCTGTGTTGGATATACTTTGAATGATTAAGATGCGTATGATATATGAGCCACTTCTGTGTTGGATATACTTTGAATGATTAAGATGCGTATGATATATGAGCCACTTCTGTGTTGAATATACTTTGAATGATTAAGATGCATATGATATATGAGCCACTTCTGTGTTGGATATACTTTGAATGATTAATATGCATACGATATATGAGCCACTTCTGTGTTGGATATACTTTGAATGATTAAGATGCATACGATATATGAGCCACTTCGATCTCCAGAATAGCCATAAGAATCTGGAGATGTATGGTATGCTGGAAAGCAATCTTGGGATTTCCCAAATCTTCCTGATTTATATGCGCATAGCAGGTGAAGAAATGGCCATAATATTTGGCATGGAATACAGTGAGAATCTTCACTGAGTGACTTTTAATAGCAATGTTATCCTACAAGTTGATAAAAGTCCGAGGCTTAGCCGATGGTGCTTACATGTGTTTACCATGTCTAATGTTGCTTGTGTACGCAGTGATGTATCCAGTCAAGGTGTTTGGACGAACCTCCACAGTTACTGACGCGCCTATTTCCTGTCTGAGAATACCTGACTTATACGGAAAGGTCACATCATCGTTTAACGAAGGGAACATGGCCATGTGCAGTACGTACATCGTTGATACTATAACAAGTCTCAATCGACAATCTGCACATTTCACATAGCTTGTATATTTACTTATTATTTCACCATTTCACCTCTAATGCATTAGGAAATGCTAAGAAATGTAGAACTATATTTTAGTTAGAATTCTTGAAAACGGTATTTAAATATGCTATAATGAATTACGAATGTGTTTTGATTTATTATTTTCTTTGCAGGTGACTTAGAATGTCCAGTGGGCTTCTTCAAGTGTAGACAGGGCTACTGCATTCCAGCCTACCTTGTTTGTAACGGTGTTCAGGACTGTCACAGTGG
Organism: Lepetodrilus fucensis; assembly: GCA_032361325.1. Lineage (NCBI taxonomy): Eukaryota > Metazoa > Mollusca > Gastropoda > Lepetellida > Lepetodrilidae > Lepetodrilus > Lepetodrilus fucensis. The sequence continues at coordinate 4,848 of JAUTBV010153904.1, read as the reverse complement.
CGAAGATGAGACAAACTGTGGTACGAATAATTTCTGTATTGAATTATAGTATCACGACAATTAAAAACATGGCAGTTGTATCATAAACACAACGCGCGCGCACACGCATACCCCCCCCCCCCCCCCCCCCCCCCCCCCCCCCCCCCCCCCCCCCCACACACACACACACATACACACACACACACACACACACATCACACACACACACACACACACACACACACGTGGTATGACTGCATATGAATATATTTTATCCAATTCCATGACATTTTGGTCAATATGTTTAAACTTTAAAAAATACATTCTACTTGTTCTATACTCTTCTCAATCCGTAGACTCACGTAGTGCGATTTATATCACCAACTTATATTATCCATGCATTAGAACACTCGAGTTACGTAATATATATATAACGATTAACACGTCAACTCATATAGCTGTGATATATACAGCCAGTCCGAAATTAAAGATGCCGTGGTCGCTGTAAATGCAAGACATACCCAGTATAACTTTCATTTTTAAAGCAGAGGTGTCATTATTTTTCAGCAAATGTATAATTTTCTTTCTTCTCCGAAACAGAATCCTACACATGTCCTGGTTTGTATCGATGTCAACGATCTGGATCTTCTCCCCCACATTGCATTCACCCACACGAACTGTGTGACGGCATCCACCACTGCCCACTGGCTGACGACGAGAGACTGTGTGACATAGATTGTCCCACCCACTGTATGTGTGAAGGGCTGTCTATTGTTTGCACCAAAGCTAATATGACTGTTTCATCTTTACCAAAGAACGCACGAAGAATCGAGATTAATGGAATTGATATGTCGGGAAGCCGGCTGAACTTCAAGGGTTTCGTTTTCTTGCAAAGTTTACTAATTATCCGCTCCAGTCTGGTGGATGTTCCGTTGATACAGGACTGTCCTAATTTATTGTCACTTGACCTCAGCTACAACAAGATTTCAAAAATTCCGAAAAATTCATTCCGAATTCCGAGTTTGTTGAACCTTGATCTTGCTTGGAACGAAGACCTTGATGACATTGAAGCTGGCTCGTTCCATGGACTTGAAAATCTGAAGTGGCTTAATTTATTTGAAACATCTGTTACTCACCTGTTGAACAACACCTTCAGTGAACTTTCCAAACTACAGTACATGTCATTATCAGAAAGTAAATTGGAAATCGTGGATGAAGGCGCCTTTTCAGGTCTGTCCAACCTTAAAATCCTCGATATCACTGAAAATGAAATAAAACTATTTACCTCTCACATGTTCAATGGGCTCGACAATCTTCAAGAACTGCATGCTTACAGACTAGCCCTCTGCTGCGACGGAGTACGACCACCCTCGGTTATGAAGGACATGTGCTACGCCAAGAATGACAAGATCTCCACGTGTTCCGATCTCATAGGAGTTGGTATTCTAGGGATAGTTACGTGGGTACTGGGAATCATGGCTGTGGTGGGCAACCTTGGTGTTCTAGGATTCAGAGTCATCTTTGACAGAGAAGTGCTGAACAAGGGATACGGAATATTTGTGACCAACCTCTGTATTGCGGATTTCCTAATGGGGGTTTACCTGCTGATAATAGCGGATGCGGACACGAGGTATAGAGGGAGGTATGTCTGGTATGCCTTTGAGTGGAGAAAAAGTGGTTTGTGTCAGGCAGGAGGCTTCCTAGGGACATTCTCATCAGAGGCGTCCTGTCTCTTCATATGCCTCGTCACCCTCGACAGGTTCTTCGCCATCAAGTTTCCCTTCGGCCAGGTTAGGTTCTCAAAGAAATGGGCAATACTTGCTTCGGCGTTGGTCTGGATCCTTGCTTTTGCATTTGCTGCAGTACCTTTGCTGCCAACATTCCGTGACTGGGGCTTCTATACACAAAACGCCATGTGCATGGGCCTTCCTTTCTCTGACGACATGGAACCTAGTTGGTTCTATTCATTCAGCATCTTTGTTTGTTTCAACTTTTTGGCGTTTCTGATGATTGCGTGTGGACAGATATTTATCTACAGGAGTATTTCAGCATCAGGCATTGTGAAGGACAAGAGGAGATACGCTCAAGAAGCAGCCATTGCTAAACGGTTATTCCTCGTTGTCTTCACAGACTTCTGCTGTTGGTGTCCTATTGGGGTGATGGGTAAGTTGTACATTGTCACAAAGCCGGAAACATACCTTTACAAATCAATAATCTCCGATAGTGTTAAATATCCGGGTATCGTTTCACAAAGCTCTCTTAGCCGCTAAGAGATGATAGCTAATACATTGCTAAGAGAGTGCTATGGTCTCTTAGCGGCTAAGAGAGCTCTGTGGAACGATACCCATGTCTAAGTAGATAATTATGTAACTATATATTTCCAAAGTATTATTTAATTATGAAATTATTTATACTGCATACCACAGAGTGATGCTCCGCATTACGTATTTACAATTTATGAACACCATCCTTGCACCTCAGGGGTACTTAATTCCGTTCCTATCCCACTTCATGTGGTACCATTGTTGTTTATAATACATCCGCATTATCATCATTGGTAACAATAGCGCCCAACTTTTAATACATGTATAGATCATTTATAGATTCACCTTCATTATATTGACTTTGGTGAGTGTTACTGTCGTAAAGTAGTGCATTAACAGTGAACCGCGAGTCGCATCTCCCCAGGGTATAGTTCATGACTCCATTATGAAGCAATTCAAAATTAGGTTCAAACCCGGTGGGACTATTTTAATAAAATATTTAATTTCGACAATGCATGTGAGTGTTCGTCCGTTGTAGAGTTTGAACTACCAGTCTACTTATGGCAAATTAAGAAATGTGCATGTTAGCTTATCTTCGGTAAATACGTATTCTTTAGTAGCATTATACATAATGCACTTAGGATTAACTGCTTGCAATACATAATAGAATGGAGCGACATTTATGTATTTACTTTTAGTTATGTATCAACCTGGTCGTTTGTCTCTGTTAACTCATCCTCGAAACACGGGCCATTATGACGACACTTAATCTACATCAATGGATGCTGTTAACTGTGAGTGTTAAGTACTTCTGGACACTAACTGCAATACTGGAAGAATAAAAGACGCCCACAATGTTGTGTACTCTTGTATCTGCAGGGATAATGGCGGCGAATGGAATGGAGGTGTCTGATCGCCTGTACGCCTACACCGTCGTCATCATCCTCCCCATCAACTCCGCCCTCAACCCTTTCCTGTATACCTTGCCTCTGTTGGGAAAACTCATGGTAACTAGTGCTCCCGTCTAGTAAGCTTTCCAGCGTGGATCTGCCGCAATATAAATGCGCACTTTATATATATATATATCATCTCCGCGACTATTATAAACTGAAATGTCTTTAGAAATACCACCAGTCAAAGTTGTACGTTATTATTATTATATTAGTAGTAGTATTATTAGTATATATCTTTCTCCCTCCCTCCCTCCCTCCCTCCCTCTCTCTCTCTCTCTCTCTATCTCTCTCTCTCTCTCTCTCTCTCTCTCTCTCTCTGCTGGACTTTGGAGCCAAAGGTTCCCGTTTACATACATCAACATTCGCGAAAGTTACTTTCTGATCATGACGGGATATTGATATGATATTGATAGGATGCACTGTCTGTAGAGTGGCAATGCAGGTTATCAGCCTTTGTCGTGTCAGTACCAGACAGTTCTCGCAGGTTTACTGCAACATTCAGCGCTACGGACGTTGGGGGTTTCCTCCTGCCTGCTCTAAACTGACAAGTGATATTAGACATCTAGTGAAAGAATTAGAAAGCGACTCTAAAACTCCAATTTAATTTGTTTTTTATTATTATTAGTAGTAGTAGTAGTATTATTATTAGTATTATTATTATTGTTGTTATTGTTGTTATTGTTGTTATTATTATTATTGTTACCATCATTATTTTCAGAAAACAAGACAACATGCCAAGAGCATGATATCCAGATTGTCGACAACTACCGAATCACATTTTAAGATTGACAAGAACAGAACATGCGATACCAGCTATGATGACAGCATACCAACTGAACGGATTTCAAATGAAGATATCTCAACAGGAAATCTCGTATTATACGACGAAACGAAAAGTGACGATATTTGTAACGGTGGAATTGAAAATTGTGTTTACGACGAGTTTGCAATCCCGCTCGAGTTTACACCAACAAACAGCGATATTCAACATGAAGGCATGTCACAATAGTTTTATTTTGAATATATGTATTAATTTAACAGATTGGTATTTATTGGAAGACGAATTTTCAAAAGTGAAATATCGGTATTTATATACATAATATATATAGTCAAGGGATTTTAAATAAATGTGTTACTGTTTGGCGTATTGGTATGTCTATTGTGGGGTGGTTTTTTTAAATGAGAGAAAAGAATATTAAAGGCATATTATCACATATAATTAACATTAGTAGTGGTCTAGCACGGTTTTACCAGACTACACACGTACTTTATACAACCAGTTACTTATTCCACATGTCTCACTAGTTTATATCAATATTTTAATATTTATATTACTATTTAATAATTATCTCGACGTTCCCATAATTTTTATAGTTGTGCCAGTGGTCGTCAAAGGTTACTTTGACCGTGTTCAATGCTTAGAGATCTCCATTAGTCAGGAAACTAGAGGAAATGTGAGATTTTACGATATTTTATTCGGGTTATACAGGAATTGTAAACTGCAATGGAATTGTACTTATCCTACAGCTATCCTAGGTACAAACGCGATGTTAGGTATGCTAAGAACATGTACTTTATTGATAGGATGCACTGACTGTAGAGTGGCAATGCAGTTATCATCCTTGGTCTTGTCAGTACCAGCCGGTGCTCTC
>JAUTBV010153893.1:0-10453 GCA_032361325.1 Lepetodrilus fucensis | reverse complement strand
CCCCCCCCCCCCCCCCCCCCCCCCCCCCCCCCCCCCCCCCCCCCCCCCCCCCCCCCCCCCCCCCCCCCCCCACAGGGCCATATCCGAAACACGATTACTCGTAGAACGGTCTACATAACCAAGGACCAGGGTATCGTTGTTTTAAGCTCTCATATCCACTATGAGATCACAGTGCTCTCGTACGTGCACAATCCGCATGTATTAGAGCTCGCTACAAGAGTCCTTGTGGTCTCCTATTATGTATGTGAGCTTTGAGAAACGATACCGAAGGTATTACTGCGCGCACCCGACGGCGATATGGCAAAAGGCAACGACAACGTCTATTTCAAGTCCCGTCATTATTCAACAACTAATGTTACCTTTGCTCGTACGGTTTGTTTTGTACATGTCCATGTTAAATGATAAAATAAAGATACATGGCGTAATTTAAGACAACAACAGGGGTTGGGGCGAGAGTACGCCCGGCCCGCCCTTCACAGAATGCGCCACTTCTACAACTACAACCGCAGCATAAAAGGAAAGTGCTAATTAATAACAACACATTCAGTTATTGTTAATTAATGTTATCTAATTATCTCTAGCTGTTTACCCATCCACGTGAGAAATTAACAGGTGCATATATCATTATGCAAATGATTGTCAATTGTAACGCTGCGTCATCATCTCCACATTGAGTGGACTGACAGCTAATTTTAACACTTCGAGTATTTCCTCGGAGCTGTGGATAATCCCCTGTTTCATAACCAAACGCCCTCATTGTGAAACTACTAGCGATCTCATCCCTGCCATATATAAACGCATCCTTTGGGCTATTGTCCCACGTGAATTCAGAAAAACCAATCACATATTGGATAACAAATAATGCATAGTAGTATCTGTCATCCAATCCCTTTTTACGAACAGCCGTGACACGGTCCGGGGTCCCCACGTTCCCTCGTAGCTACGATCTACGTAATCAAGCGCCAGGATATCATTGCGGGCACCCGACGGCGATATGGCCAAAAGGAAACCGCAAAAGTCTCTCTCACGTCCCGTCGTCTTTTAAGACTGTCGCATCACAAGAGTTTCGCATCACACTCCTTTGGAGAATGTCTCATTCGTATGTTCTTAAAGGCGCCAAAGCTAGCTTGATACATCGTAGATGCAGTGTTTAATAAAGGAGCGCGACCCGCGCCGGAAATACAAACCTAAGTGATAGTGAACCCGTAACGGGCAATGTGGACAGAGAACGACCCTACAGAATTACCGAGGGATAGGACAGCGATCTATTCTCCGTCTGATCCCTGCAGCGCGCGATCCTTTGATTCAATTTGTACGAAAGGTTACGTCGAAACATAGGCCAACGGAATTAGCCCCGCTAAATGGCTTTACTGTCATATTTGTGATGGGGAGAAATTCCATAGCATGCACAGAGACTCCCCGATACCTCTGTCCCTCTGGATGGGCCCTGGGGGGTGGGGGTGGCTGAAGGAGGGGTATTAATATGGCGTGGGCGGTTTCACAACGTTTACGTTGGCCTAGGGACTGTGTAGGAATCTTGACTATATTCGATTTTCTCACATCATTTCTTCAGGCAGAACACCTCGTCGGCGTCATAGACACTTCCTATAGTTTCCTGGTGTTCAATTAATTGTCTCGGAAAGGGTCGACGTAGCGGTAGATGTGACACGAGTAATCATTGTTGTAATACGCATGTTGTTTGTTATTGTCATAAATCGAAAGAATTGGTATTGTTTCCATAAAATTCAATAAAAACAATAATGCAATGTTCTAACACGAAATTAAAACGGTAGATTTTCAATGATATATGGACTATGAAGATAGCGATATTGAACAAGGTTTCGGGATAGATAGGACTAGTTTTGGCGAAATATAAATGCGCACATTATTAATATTAGCAGTAGTAATAGTAGTAATAGTAGTAGTAGTAGTAGTAGTAGTAGTAGTTGTAATGTTAATTTTAGTAGTAGTAGTGGTAGTAGTAGTAGTAGTATAGCTACTATACGTTATGTTCAAAATCAATGTTTAAATATAAGAACACCCCTTTGGGTTATTCGTCTCTCAGCGCTGTCTAGAACGTGAAACTGATAGATGGACAGTCAAATAGGTGTGCAGTATCTTCCGAAAGAAATCAGCTAGCAATGATAAAAACAAAATTGGGTAAGAAGACATCTGATTGGCTAACAACAGAATCAGTAGGACAACGCGCAAACGAGATGTCTTGAGACATTTGATAGTAGTGGTACTTTAGACTTCCAGTATCATTTCTCGCATTCACCCAGCAGAGGATGGGTACCAGGTAGGACATCCGTTAATTATCCGTTAATTATGCTGTCCAAGATACGTGCCTAATGTTATTTCCAGCATCTATACACGTCATGCTTGTATATATATATATATATAGTATGACACTGCGCTTTCTTCAATTATCCCACGAGCGCACGATCGTTCCGATGGTAAACATGAAGCAGTGATCGATTATTGAATATGCTATCAGATAGCTACTATAAATAAAAATATCAAGTAAAATACCACTATTATTATAACATCTTAATCTTAGATAAACACAACGCTGTGAATTCACAATAGGTCTGCACACTTCTGATATCCGTGCTTACTGATCTGAATCAATAGTACATGCTGCCCAGTCAGTAACGGTAGTAATTCAGTAATTCAGAAATGCTTACTGTACACTAAATACAACTATATATACACACACATAAGATGCCTTTGGCAAAACCTTGCACACAGTATTCAATGCGTCTTAAAATGAACGTTTCTTGAATTGTCTGAACAATATCATGGTCAAAGATGAAAAGGAAACATAAATATGTGTAAGATATTTCGAAATCGTATCTTGCGTACATCTATAACATATTTCACCTTTGGCATATATCCGTGTATTTGAATGGAAGATAATAAAACTTGTGACTTGGTTAATAATCAGTACATATGATCACACAAGATAACTATATAGCCATGTGAACAGGAAATGATTGAATTTGAGAGTATCTGGATTCGTTCCTGCCCCACACTGATACACGTGTTGAATACATTGTGGTGTCACCGTAGGCAAGTGACTTAGATTCGAAAATGTCTCAGTTCACCCAGCATAGAATGGGTACCCGGAAGGATGACATGGGCATGTTAATGAAAACCTTCTAACGTCTTTAAAGACAGCTAGTATGTTATGCTCTCCAGGGAGTTGAGAATAAAATGCCTGCTAGCACCGATCCGTTTACCAGGGTAATAACGTAGCGCTTTGAACACACTTAAATGTACACCAAGTATCATTACTATAATTACCATTATTATTGTCATTGCCATTATTATTATTATCATCATTATTATTATTAGCATAGGTGATATTATTCTTACAACTAGTTCTGACCATATCAGGGGTGCGTTCAAAGACGCACGCGGCTTGCAAGAGGCTTACCAAACTAGCCACTGTCTCAATAGTCGTATGAACCGTACATAGGACAGGGAACCAGTTTAGCTAAGCGGCTACTCAGCCCTTGTGTCTTTGAACGCGCCCCAGATAAGTGCCATCAATTTCATATAAACGTTATAGCCAAAGCTTTGTCTACGTATATAGGGAGGACATCGATCGGCCGTCGTCTAGCTTCTTACTTCTAAACGGAAGTAGCTCCTTGGATCCATTCCGCTTCAGTCCACCAGGGTACCCGGTAGGGTGAGATGGAATTATGAATGCTAACCTTCTTGAGTAGTATACTCCCCAGTTCAGAAGGTCAAAGGAGTGGACATGTATCCACTGACCGGGGTAATAATGTAGCGCTATGAACAAGCTATCGAGCATGGATTTGACTCACTACTATAGAGCACATTTCTATTATTATTAAATTCTTCTTCTTCTTCTTCGTCGTCTTCTTCTTATTATTATTATCTAATTTAAGTCGTATAGAGGTAGCTTTGAACAAGTATCCTAAATATACTGTTAGTCTCGATTACTTATTTGATGTAGCATAGATACTCCAGGTTTAATGAAAGCAATATACTAATTTACCTATTTCCAATTTTACCATATACCTTATTATCGCACCCACCCCGCCATAGAGCCTCCGCGTTGGTGATTGATTTGGAGTACGGTATATTTTAAATACAGATCACCTACTAATTACCAATAAAGGATAATTGCTCCGATAAGTATATTGTTCTTCAAAATATACACAAAATAGCTTCACAGTGTCTGACATATCGGGGCATTGTAGTAGAATATAAAAGAAAACATGCTATAACAAAATACCAAATTAAATACATTGTTCCCTCTACTAAATAGTATTTAATATAGCTGTAGTTGACAATTACACATATGGCAATATTAATATATAGTAATTACTGTATATCGAGAAAGTTCATTACCAATTGATATATCGCGAAGCCACGCCCCATCGAATCTACGTCAAGCTTTTCCCAAGTGCTAAGCATGTAAATTAAGAGAACCTTGATAGTGTCGATCCATGACATTCCTGATGGTAATACTTCCACACACATGGTTTCACAATATCACTTGTACCTGCATATACAAAGTTGTCACCTGCGTTATGCTTGTCCTGCAAGAGGTTGTTTGTCGGACACTTACCACGTGGCCACGCCCAATTGTAAGATTTGCTGTATTTTGATTGGCTACCGGGTATTGTCACTACCTTGGGAGACTGACAGTTCGCCATAGGTTAATTTACAAGTAGTTAGTCCCTACTGTGCAAATTTCGTAATTGAAAATTAATAATATTGTCCCGAAAACTAATAACGCAAAGTGTTAATACATACCTGTATTCGAAATCAATGTGTTTTACCAGATTCTGGATGGTTATATAATGTTGTAATTATATATTGGATGTGAGGTAATATGTGTGCTACGGAATTAAATGTTGTACATGTTGTGCCGTATTCTCGCATGCTGCATCACGTTGTTGTGCCGTATTTCTGTGGGTATATCATACAACAATAACCACTGTATACTTACATCAGAAGTGGCCGTCACTACACAGTTGTATAGGCCATCATATGTACAAACAATAATAAACAATTTATCATATGAAGGCTGACACCATTAACGGTAAATCATGCATATGAGACTACACTCTGTACATAGAGGCGATGACTGAAAATGTAAAGTTTGCATTATTTACAATACATGCATGATGTGTATGCTCTGTATATGCAAACCAAATTCTTGGAATGGTAATACGGCTTTATTTTATCTTATCTTCATATATACATATTGGCATAGCGCAAAGTTTCAGAGCAGTGCTGCTCATATGAGTCATGTTTGAGCTTAGATCAGCTTAGATCAGCTTAGATAAGCTTAGATCAGCTTAGATTAGCTTAATTGACCATAGATCAGCATACTAAAAGTTGTAACATATGGGTCTGTATGCACAATCCGTGGTTTAAGAGTTAGGGTTTGTGCATACCGACAGCAGTATAATTCATCGCTTAAACCTAGTTTGTGCATACGGATCATGGTGAATGATGCAGCATGTATGTATATTTCAGTTAAATCAATGGCGACATCATTTATCATATAGATCACAAACGAACTTCTTAGCCTTAAACAAATTCTTAGCCATACTATAAGAAACTTTAAGTACTGTTCTTAGGCTAAGAAGTTCGTAAGAACATTTCGAGAATAGGTCCCCAACTTCTTAAAAACATATCGTGAATGATGCAGAATTTATATTTTCATTCCATGGTTATGTATAATCCAGTCTTCATATATATGACATCTTTGTTATGTTATTTTGCATTGCCATTGGTAATTGGGTAGACCTGTCTTACAGCCTTTGGCACAAATGAAACAGGTAACACGTTCCAAGTTCAAGTTTTTAACATGAGCTGTGGGCGACGTACTGATCATGAACACCGTATGCACTCGTGGAATAACCTTTACCCACGGTTTTAGACATAGTACAAGTATAGCACTGAGCCTCTGCTGAGGTCATACTGTATTCCTGTAATGGAGAGTATCCTCGTATTGGAATTGGTATATAAATGCAATAAGTAACCCTGTAATTGTATTGACGGAGATACATTTGATTGATTGATAGCCGTAGATACACAAACCAGACCCCGACACGTGAATCGCGGGGAGAAATCAAATAAAATAGTGAATTCGTAGACGCTTGTGGGAAGAATTTGTTGTACAGTGGACGTGCACGAGACAAATATAGTAGACGAAAGAATATCATTGTTATAGCACTAGAAAACTGTAGTATACTCCACAAGACGTTGAGCGGGAGCGGGAGTACATACTTAACCATAAAGACTAGGGGAATATAGACCTACACTTTTATAATAGTGTTTTATATTGGTATGCTATTGTTACACAGATTAATGTGCAAACACTAGAGAGAGAGAGAGAGAGAGAGAGATAGAGAGAGAGCGAGAGACACACACACACACACCACACACACACTACACACACACACATACACACACACACACCAAAAACAAACACACCACACACACACAGACACACACACACACACACACACAGACACACACACACACACACACACACACACACACATTCATGAACATACATGATGGGATCACAATGTTGCATTTTGTCATATTTCTTTCGTTTGTATTAATTTAAACTTCTACTATATTGATTTTAAATATATCTTATGGTAAATTATAGCTTTGGTATCATAGACTTACCTAGTGGTTGTCAGTTAAATCCTACATGCTTTCTTTAAGACGTATTCACTGAAGATGTTGTATTCGAATTTAAACAGGAAGCGGGCTGCCCTTGACAAACGAACTGTGTCACAAGTTAAATTCATGAGAAAAATTAAGACTAAACATTGTGTTCACTAGCCACAAACAGGAAATAACCAGAAAGTATTTATTTCTTGATGGAACATGAGTGTAGACAATACATAAATCCCAATTGATTTCGACATACAGACATGACTGTTGTTCATCATTCAACACTGGTACATGTATCTGTGAAAGTGTTCACATAAGATAAAACATTACGACTAGTTTTAAGAAATTCGCATCGACATTTCTAATTTTATAAATCATTATCACCCCTCAGATCTGATTTGATTTGATTTAACCTAATAAGTACATGCCATCATATAGTGGTATATATAATATGAACAGACCCGCCTAAAGCATTATTTCCCCTTTCATTTCAAATATAGTATGTACAGTCTTGGTTTTCTAGGAAGCAACACTTAACACATTCGGAACATTGCAAAATAACGGCATCGAAATTCTTGGGCAGTTTTTCTGACTTTTAATTTATTTAGAATTTCATAGATTGGGACACATTTGGATTGATTACACGAAAACAACACTTTGTTCCATAGCTGTAAATAGTTGGCTGCCAATAGCAATACTTTGACATAAATGCATGGCTTGTTCTTATATGTTAGAACTTGTGTAGGTGGAAACCCAGTTGGCATATGGTGACAGAAAAATACACAAGAAATAAATGTTAAAGTTTTACAAAGGCCGATTAATGGAAGTTAATTTAGACTTTGTAGCTAATAGTTTCCTAATGTTCTGGGAATTATTTCCACAAAACAATCGTAGCACTGCGGGAGTCCATGCTAACATGTACTGCATAGGATTTACGACTCTCGTAGCTCTACGATCGTTTTGTGGAACGGGACCGTGAACATCCTTTCACAAACCTCTCGTGCCACTCAGATAGCATACGGGAGTGCCCGGAGCAAAGTGGAAGTATCCCGAGGTTATACCGATTGTATGCACGCTCAAAATATATATGTGTGTAGGTTTAGCTAACCATAGTCTCAAATATTGTAGCGTGTTTAATGCACTTGACTTACACTTGGAGCGTGTTCCGTTATTTTTAGTTACAATTAATTGTAGCTATAACCGTTCTGTGCCACGCGGCCTTGGTATTTTACATTTGTATTTATACTATACATCCATGATGATAATAAAGCGCAAACAGACCTAGCAAGTTCAATGACCTCTCCAAAAGAAGCATTCAACTTAAATGACACAAGTGCACCCAATGTTTTCCAGCTATCGCATGACATGGTGCAAAACCTGAAGATCAATAACATCTAATAAATGACAACTGATTGCACATAATTGGCTTAAAATAATGCGTAACTGCTGTTGCTCTGTCAGGGTGAGTGGGGGATATATCGTCTTCATCACAAGACCCAACTATATTATTACTCAACGTTTCGTCATTGGAATACTGAGATAATCGGTAAATGTGGACAAATGTTGTACTTTAGAATTGAAGAAAACATACAATAGCGTATTATTGATTCTTTCAAGATAAATGAGCGGTGCCCACATGTTTTCCTTGTATATAGCCTAAACTTATAAAATACCTTCATTGAAATTGCGACACCTAAATGAGTTATGAAACCAATATACCAACCTACACGTTGTACTATAGAAGAACGATATCAAAATTAATGTCAATGTACATAACCATATAATATGAATTTAAAGACGTGCAACGCTTCGTCGGCACATTGTTGACATCTTCAGGCTGTCAAAACTATAGAAGAAAGTAAAACAAGAGAAAGTTATAAACGTTATTGTGACTATTTACTATATATCAACAGTCAACCGCTGTCCTACATTACAATTCTCAATAGCCCGGCTAGTCCTGTAGCCTTGTAGGATTATTGTCTAAAAAAACATACTCCCAATGTTGTGCATGTTACATTGTTAATTCAAATTAGTTCTGAGGATATTAACAGAATTGATCCTAGCACTACATAGTGAGTGTTGGGAGTGATAATATCATAAGCCCACAGAGGTTTTCCAATTAATCATTGGCACTAGCGCACCAGCAGCTAGCGGGCTCGAACCCGTTAATTTGTCACGTCGTCATTCCTCAGTGCTACGGTGTAATCCGGAGAACGCGTAGAAGTAATTGCCAAACAGAATCTAACAAAGTCCAATTATTTTCACTTGACGGTTCGTCATACAATCGCAATAAACATGTACGTCAACAGATCGACGTCGGTCGATTGGATTGAAATCGTATTAGCAATAGTAGAACACACTTAACAGAATTTAATAAATCATATGTTTAAAAATATCCCGTCTACGTTAGGAATTTAGCTATTAGTCTATATATATCGCACAAACAAGTGCCCAGGGACGAATTAAGTACGATCGCATTCGCATTCCAACATCCGACCTCTGGGACAATCCTCTACGGAGACGGACGATTAGCTACGAATGCCTGAAGGCTAGTAGAGGTGATAGCAAGCCTGGGATTTCTTTTAAAATCAGATCTGAAGAAATTATAGGGGTTACAGAACAAGCGTCGTAGGGAGAATATGAGGTCGACCATATTAGCTTTCCATGACATTTGTTCGCAACTACTCGTTTCGATTAGTCTGGATATTTCCAACGATAATCATGGATTACTAAGTTCTTTGTTGTATGTATGCATATGATGTCATAAACCTGTTTCCCGTCTCATGTACTAATATGTATACATCACAACCTAGAAAAAGTCTGAAACCAGTTTATTGCAGTTTCAAGGTTAATCAAGCCATTTCCTATTCGAAGAAGATCAGCATTGGATATACTATACTATGATTATTATACCTGGCATAGACAATGGTGCTGACGTGAATGTTATTGTCTTGAACCATCATAAGCCATGGCAGCTCAACGACTGTAAACAACAAACAACAAACATTTCCTTTATGTGATTTTCATTCTTATTAATAGCAATTGAACATATGGAAACACATATGTAAAAAGAATATTTCAGTCCGTGAAATATTACAGATCGATGAGCCAATGTTGTGTTTTTACCATTCACAATTCATTGTAAATCTAGACTGGCTAAAGATGTAAACAACAACAAAAATATAGCATATTTCTTTGGAGGTATATAAATGCCCATATTATTATTAAAATGTTTATTTTATTATGCATAAATTAGCATTTTACTATACCCAATAACGTGGGAAAACGGAATATATCTATTAACTTAAAATCATCGATAACACTGTGTGTATAATTTAATTATTGCTAACCGACTTTTAAACCAGTTAGGTGACGGCTTATGATATCATCAATAGAATTAATAATTGTTATGGTTCAATGTTATCAGACAACAAGGGAGTTGTACAAATCGGCGCACGCCATTTTTCGTTCGTCGACTCGTAGAAAGCTTTGACATTTAAACGTCTTCAATTATTGATACTGATGTTCACCATCCATCCAGCACCAAGCAACAGGCTCTCGGTCTCTAGCTTTAATACACCGAGTGTGAGACACGCTCTCTAGGGATGGGTGATATAAGGTATCCTTTATGTAGAGATCTAGAGAGAGGAGATAGAGGGAGGGGAGAGAGAGTGAGCGAGAGAGAGAGAGAGAGAGAGAGAGAGAGATAGAGCGAGAGAGAGAGAGAGGGGGGGGGGGGCGAGAGACAGCCAGACAGACAGAGAGAGAGAGTTGA
>JAUTBV010153882.1:0-10453 GCA_032361325.1 Lepetodrilus fucensis | reverse complement strand
CACGGCCTATAGTTCAGATGAAATCACGGCCTATAGTTCAGATGGCATTATGCTGATGTAGTATGAAATCACGGCCTATAGTTCAGATGGCATTATGCTGATGTAGTATGAAATCACGGCCTATAGTTCAGATGAAATCACGGCCTATAGTTCAGATGAAATCACGGCCTATAGTTCAGATGAAATCACGGCCTATAGTTCAGATGGCATTATGCTGATGTAGTATGAAATCACGGCCTATAGTTCAGATGGCATTATGCTGATGTAGTATGAAATCACGGCCTATAGTTCAGATGAAATCACGGCCTATAGTTCAGATGAAATCACGGCCTATAGTTCAGATGAAATCACGGCCTATAGTTCAGATGGCATTATGCTGATGTAGTATGAAATCACGGCCTGTAGTTCAGATGGCTTCACGGCCTATAGTTCAGAT
The DNA here is from genome assembly GCA_032361325.1 of Lepetodrilus fucensis. Classification (NCBI taxonomy): domain Eukaryota; kingdom Metazoa; phylum Mollusca; class Gastropoda; order Lepetellida; family Lepetodrilidae; genus Lepetodrilus; species Lepetodrilus fucensis. The sequence goes on along the minus strand of JAUTBV010153882.1, from coordinate 10,017 downwards.
GGCTTACAAACTAAATGCTTCACAGTGCCATACCTTTCAAGAAGTTGACATTTCCTCGACAGGCTGATAAAGGAAGTCAACCGTGAGATTTGTTAAATTGCATTAAGACACGGGAAAACACACCTTTTCGAAAACGTTATCGCATGCATTGTTGTGTAGATCCGTGAATAAACATGATACTCTTTACTTACGAGAAAACTATCCCATGACGCATCATAAATGTTCGTATATTACCCTCGTAGCAGGAGTAAATTGGTCGACGGTCACACTGCCGCAGTGTGAGCAGTGAAAAGCCATCTCATTTTTTAAATATAATTTATGCTTTATTAGCATTAGCAATCTTTGAATAGCTGTTGGTTTTTATGGGAGATGGCTTTCTGCTCCTCACGTCACTCCGCATCAAAGTATTGTTTGTAAAATGCGAGATGGCTAGTTGTGTAGAGATCTTTGGCCAGTTGTGTAGAGATCTTTGGCTAGTTGTGTAGAGATCTTTGGCTAGTTGTGTAGAGATCTTTGGCTAGTTAGTGTAGAGATTATTACTCACGCACGAGCTTCAGGCACTGCAGTATTCAGTGTCGGTGAAGACAATTTTGTGCTTGAAGGACTCTATTGGGGATAATTGCCAGCTCTTTAATGTCGGGTTGCTACTATGATTTGTGCATTGTCAACATATGTGATGCATGGATGGCCGGCGTGATTGGTACAGATAGGTGGGTGTTGTCCTTGGGGGTGAGGGGGAAGGGAGAGCGGTGCAGTTTTGTGCCTGTAATGCGATATGCAAACATTAAGTGTGTAGTAAGGATGAGATGTGTTATTTAGGAAATTGCGTCATGTACATTAGATTACATGGTAAGCTGCATATTCCACCATTTTGTAGATTTAATTTTATAATTTTTGTTTTTCTTGTTACTTTTCTTTTAATATAAATAAGTTTATGTTTGCCAACTCAGTCCTGAGTCTACTACTAGTATTGACTGTTGTAAACTTGTATCCTGGGTATATTAAACATTTTAATAGCTCACCTCAGTAATATTTTTCAATTTACAAATTTACGACTTTCACAGTCTCTCTCACACATGTTTTTCCTTACCTAGAGGTCCTTGAGGGTTCCTGTAACAATAAAGTCTGACAGGTTTAAGGGTTAATGTTCGGTGATCCAGGTGTTTGGCTGTTAATGGTCACGACAAGTGGACAATTTAGGACAGATAAAAGATGTGAAGATGAATTCATTGTTAGCCACTAGACTATCTGTAATCACTGTGGGGTGGGGGGTGGGGTGGGCATTACTGTTTGTTTTCACACAACAGTGTTATTACCAGGGAGTTTACTGTAAACATAGATGTTGTCATCTCTTCACACTGTCCATGTAAGATAGTTTACAGAGGTTATAAAACAATGTTTCTTGTTGTTGATATTGCCTGTTATTCCCCACGTGTGACATTTAGACACTTGATATTACATGGGACAGAATTGTGTTTTTGTGCTATGCTGTATTGTCAACAAGTTTACTAAAACTAAAAACTAAAAAGTCAGTTTATTACTTAATACTTTCCTGGTTTTTCGCCGTTTTCAACGTAAGTTAACTCTTTTGAACAGAGTACCGGTACTCATTCATGAAGATTTAGTAAACCTCCTATTTTTTGGGGTATTTCTTGAAATATTCCCAGTGCAATGTGAAGCACTAATTCATTCATTCATTGTGGACAATTATTAATTATTAATTATGTTAAATTATCCCTTTCTTTGTGACACTGACGCCAGACATTCGTCATTATTTTATTTTGTGTAATATAAGAATATCATGGCAGCGAATATTCATTTCTGAAATTTCCCCTTGCTGAGTTTATTGGTTATTAACAATTAGTATGAAGGACATGGTCAGAATATTATTCAAATTATAATTGTTATCGGAGAAATATTATTATTCAAATTATGATTATTAAGATTGTCAACAGTTAACAGAGATTATTATTCAAATTATGATTATTAAGATTGTCAACAGTTAACAGATTATTATTCAAATTATGATTATTAAGATTGTCAACAGTTAACAGAGATTATTATTCAAATTATGATTATTATCATCGGAGATTTATTATCAGAGATTATGAACATTATCAGATATAATTCTGTGTATTTTATTAAATATTAAACGTATATTACAATTTCAGGTACGCTGTGATACTGGCGTTTGACGTGAAAGTGGAGCGTGAGGCGCAGGATTTGGCAGACAATTTAGGCGTGAAGATCTTCACGGCAGATATTATCTACCACTTGTTCGACAGATTCACGGAATACCGCGCGGATCTGAAGCGCAAAAAGCAGGAGGAATTCAAACATATAGCTGTGTTTCCGTGCAAGTTGAGGATTTTACCGCAGTGTATTTTTAATTCGAGGGACCCTATCGTGGTGGGCGTGTCCATAGAAAACGGATTCATTAAGGAAGGAACGCCATTATGCGTTCCGTCACGAGAGGTGAGTGACACATAGCTTTACCATCTCGCAAATATTATTTTGAGAAAAAAAGTGAGAATGTTTTATGGTGGTTTGATCTTGAATTGCCGACTCGGACCCAGACTTAGGCCCCGAGATTACGAAACATTTTGAGATTACGATTTCATGCTCAAACTTAAAATTCATATGTGGATAATTGTGAACATGGTATTAGTTGGGCATGATTTTGTACTCAAAACCATTTCATAATCTCGAGCCTGGTATAATTTCTAGCTGAATGCTCAACTTTACTAGGTATGGTAACTGTTTGAATTGTGATTTGGAACCATTTTTCACTCATGCCAGATATTTGTCAGTTTGTGCCAGGAAGAACATTGAACACCCTTAACGCTCTCCCTGCTGAAGGCAACTGACGATGCCCAAATGAGCAGTGCTTTTGCCAACTCTAGCAGGATTCTAATTATTGCACAAGGCATTACATCTATAAGGTGCAGCTGGTACTGACAAACCAAGGACGATAACTACACAGCATAACATTGATGCTGGATTCCAGGGCAGGTTCAAACTGTGGGTCCTGATTCCATAGTCCGACACTCTACCACTGCACTAAGACTGTAAAAGTCTGTCCACCAAATGGTCAGTTTTAAAAGTGTTGCATCATCTGGTATCTTTTCTTCCTTGGCATATATTGTTCCCCGGTATGTCTGTCCCCTGGTATGTCTGTCCCCGGACACTGTTTGCAGACTACTGACACGTGTCGCTCGCAGACAAACAACACTGCTGAAGGTGTGAGCCGGCCTAATACACGCCCACACACGACCTCTGACCCTCGCTCTTGACCTCAGCAGTAATCCCTAAGTCGCTGATCGTTGGCGAGTCCCGTCCAGCGTGTTTACAAGTGTTCGCGAGAGGATGCCAGATTGTTCGAATGGGGGAGTATCGAAAGTTGGCATTAGTGGGAATTTCAATCGGGATTTGTGCCCCGCTGCTAAACCTCTGCGTAAGCTTGTTACAGGAAGTGACAGGATGCACAGCGTATGAAGCTGTCATCAAACAAGCAGGATTTGGAACGGCGAAAGCCGCGGCTAAGAATAGTTGGACGCACAGTGTCTATTGGTTTGTTTAGAAAATGTAGAATGTTTTCAAATTTAATCAAGTATGCGAGATTGACCGTGAGCCAAGAGTCTTGAGCTGATCTCGTTTCCAAGGTCAGAATGATCTGATGGTGGAAGTTCAGATGGATTGTTCCAATAAAATATACTCGCTTTGATTTGGAAAACAGCTTTCTGAAAGGTCCCAGCATGTGTACATAAAGTACTTAGGTAGTACTTTGTACCAACTAATTGTCAACCCAAAATATTCAAATATGTAGGAATGTATAAAATACACTACTATTGTTTGAAAAGATTTTATGAACACATTATTTCCACATTTATTTCAAATATAATTTTAAATAGATGGAACTAATCAGATATTTAGTTCTTGCGTAAAAGGCTGGATTGTTTTGGTGAAGGTCTTCTAATAGTTGAGTGCATGAATTATCTCCCTTTGCTTGCATTCACTCTCCGCTGCAGAAAAGCAGGTGCCCCTCTATTCACTTTGCTGATTGATGACTGCGCAAGATGTTTAAATGGACAAATGTTTGAATCATATACACTGGGCACCGCTGATACTTGTAACCAGGCGATGCCGGTTATTGACCTTAGAAGACCTGTGGGCTGACCTATAACCTGTAGACTGACCTATGACCTCTCGCAGAGTTTTGACCTACAAGGCACCATCTGAATTCTGAGCACAAAGTTGTGGTACTGATATTTGGAGTATCAATATTAATGAAAATATGCCTATTTGTGGTATTACCTTGATTATGCAAGGTATCCATGTGCAAACATTCCTTCTCAATGCCCTGTGGAGTATGAAACACAAGCTACAGTTTACCAATGCTAGTTATCTCATTCATTTCACAGAACTGCGGCTAGCCTAGATACATTAATTGCAGCCAATCTTCTTAACATTCCCCGAGCATTACCATAGTGCTGCCACTGTCAAAATCGCAGTTAAGAGAAACGCGAGACGCACTCGCCAATAACACTGATATTTACAGAATCTCCGAGAGATAATAGCCACACTTCTAACCAATCAGACACCTGATGACCGGCACCCGTGACGTAAAAAAACACAGGAAGTGGTCGTATTGAGTTTCTGTCTTCAACCCTCAACCCTGTACATAGTACGTCAGTGTATCCTACCTGTTAACCATCTCCATGCTGGAGGAAGCTGGAGCTGCCCAAAGAGCAGGTGCATGTGCCTAACCCAGCAGAGAGAGGGTTAAGCAGTTATTTTATCTCCAGGTGCATTTTTTTCTGATCTGTAAAATACATATATAGGCGTGATGGATGGGCGATACCTTTGAAGTTATCATATGGATGAATGTGTGCGGAATATACTGCGGAATAGCTGTCTGTGATTGTATTGGCATTGATGGACAGCGTGATATATATCGTATATTCCATCTTGGTGGCAGGATTCTAAAAGTTGAATATCAGTTTAAAAACTTCAACTTATCAATGAACAGCTTCTCGTGTAGTCGTAGCGAAGTCTACTTTGAAGATATCAGAATCAGAAGTTAGTGGTAGCAATCAAGATGTATTTGGAATAAACACAAAGGCTTTTGTCTGAAAGAACTTAAGATATCACAAGATGTTGTACTTTCTAGAAGTGTTGGCGTCATGATTTTAATTAATAAAATGTCACAGAAATTCAGCTTTTGAGAAGTAAACATTATATTATACGTAGCCAACAAGACTATTCTGCTTGTTCTGCAGTTTAAAATACATTGAATCAACTCTTGCAACTGTAATGTATGTATAGTTGAGTTCATTATCTGTCTATAATCTTTAATATGCATTTCCCCACTTAGTCCCTCCCTCCCTCACCCCACAAAAAAAAATATTAAAATCCCACACTTGCATGATAAATGCTGAGAAGCAAATGTGGCTCAATTTCCATATACCAGTAGTATGATGCAGGATTTGCCAGTCAATGATGATGTTAAGTGCTACAAACCATCCCCTACCACTGCCATGACCTGTGGGAGGGGTGGGGAGTGGGTGGGGTGGCGGGTTACACCAGGGCTACTACACGACGACCACCCAAGCAGCAGCGGTGTGGTAGGAGGAGGAGGCCAAGCTAATCACCGACTCACCAACGCTTACTCCATGTAAATGTTCTAGCCAGATCTAGTTTAGAGCCCCTCGTTCTAAGAGCATCATCTAGTTTAGAGCCCCTCTGTAGGAAAAACGCCCATCTCCGAGGAAACAAGTGTTGGCACATTTCCGAATATTTTATTGCCAGTTTGCATTGAGCAAGTTTTAGCTGCTGGAAGTGGCTGAAGTCTCTGGCTTAAAGTTTTATCTTCTGGAAGTGGCTGAAATCTCTGGCTTAAAGTTTTAGCTTCTGGAAGTGGCTGAAGTCTCTGGCTTAAAGTTTTAGCTGCTGGAAGTGGCTGAAGTCTCTGGCTTAAAGTTTTAGCTGCTGGAAGTGGCTGAAGTCTCTGGCTTAAAGTTTTATCTGCTGGAAGTGGCTGAAGTCTCTGGCTTAAAGTTTTATCTGTTGGAAGTGGCTGAAGTCTCTGGCTTAGTTTTAGCTGCTGGAAGTGGCTGGAGTCTCTGGTTTAACGTCACAATGCTGTCACAAAGGGGTTAACATACTGAATCAATTATGTTGAAGCCTGCTGACACTGTAGTGGTTAACGTATTCAATCAGTGATGTTGAAGCTTGCTGACATTGTAGGGGTTAACATACTGAATCAGTGATGTTGAAGCTTGCTGACATTGTAGGGGTTAACATACTGAATCAGTGATGTTGAAGCCTGCTGACACTGTAGGGGTTAACATTGTACATCAGTCTGTGGGCTATCTAGCGTGTGCAGGATGTGATGCTATTGAAGGCTTCTGTACCTTGGCAGGTATCCAGTGGATATGAACAGAGCTCTTCCTGTCTCTAATGAATGACTACAACCATCATATCACTGTTATGTGTGGCTCCAACTAGACATGCCTCTAGTCTACAGGGGTGCAGAGCACCAACTAGACATGCCTCTAGTCTACAGGGGTGCAGAGCACCAACTAGACGTGCCTCTAGTCTACAGGGGTGCAGAGCACCAACTAGACGTACCTCTAGTCTACAGGGGTACAGAGCTCCAACTAGACATGCCTCTAGTCTACAGGGGTACAGAGCACCAACTAGACGTACCTCTAGTCTACAGGGGTACAGAGCACCAACTAGACGTGCATCTAGTCTACAGGGGTGCCGAGCAATACTCCAGGGAAAACTTAAAACAGCCACCATAGTTTGATACTCGCTATGTAGATGACTCTAAAGCAGTGGGGGTCATTCTCTGTTAATGTTAATGGTGGTAAAATGCAGGGTTTTCCCTGGACCTAAAAAAAATGAGAGTATGATGACTCTCACCAAATCATTTTGAGAGTCATAGCATATTATTGAGAGTCATTGTGATTATGAAGCAAAGACAATCAAAATTAATAACAAAACAAATGTCTGCGTGGTTTATGAAGAGTTTTACTAAAGTTTTAGATAATTTCTGGGATCGTCATTAACTTATTTTCTTGGTTGTCCAATCAGGGCAATTTGGGGGTCACTTTCACCTGTCCGAAATATCAATTTAGCATGAAATCTTACTCAAAAGTATTGTAATCTCGGGTCCTGGAAATGTCCCAAAGCTGGTCTTCAGGAAAACCCTTTAGTGTGCAATACAGCTAATATGATGTCCTCAAAGTAACAACTGTAGTCTGCAAGTAACTTCTATAGTCTGTATATGACATCTCTAATCTGCAAGATAACTTCGAACATTCTCTATACGGTAACTTATATAGTCTGCAAGATAACATTGGTCTAAGGTAACCACTCTTGTGGTAAAATAACGTTTCTAGTCTGCAAGATAACATTGGTCTAAGATAACCACTCTTGTGGTAAAATAACGTTTCTAGTCTGCAACGTAACTTCATCTTTACAGTAACATCTCTTAACTTGTATTTGACATCTCTGGTCTGCAAGGTAACTTCCCTAGTCTGCAAGATAACTTTTTATGGTGTGAAAGATAACTTATATAGTCAGTAGTCTGCAAGCTAACTTTAGTGCTGTCTAAGATAACTTGTCTAGTCTGCAAGATAACTTTCCTAGTCTGTAAGATAACTTTTCTGGTGTCTAAGATAACTTGTCTAGTCTGCAAGATAACTTTCCTAGTCTGTAAGATGACTTTTCTGGTGTCTAAGATAACTTGTCTAGTCTGCAAGATAACTTTCATAGTCTGTAAGATGACTTTTCTGGTGTCTAAGATAACTTCCCTAGTCTGCAAGATAACTTTCATAGTCTGTAAGATGACTTTTCTGGTGTCTAAGATAACTTCCCTAGTCTGCAGGATAACTTTGTTTTCCCATGGCTTGTGTAAGTCTATGACACAGATCTTTAGCAACAGAAAGCAGTGTTCACTAATTCTCACTTTTACTGTTAACAGACACCTGGAGCATTTATGTGAGAATTCTTCAACACGAGCCCCCACACACTCATTGTTGATTTGTTTGCCAGTTTTTTCCTACTGCATTACTGTTTTTTCTCTCTGTAACTATTTATAAAAAGAAGAAGATGTTTATCCTAGTGGTGGAATGCAGCGATGAAGTTCTGATATGATCCTTGCCGTAAATCTTGAAACAGAAAGTTGATCTTTAATTCAAATACATTTTAGGTTTGGATTGATATGATGTATGTTGGTTTTACTGCGGTTGAAGGGAAGCTAACAGATAAAATGATTACATTATGACATAGTTTTAAGTAAACACGCACTGTGAGTGTTTTGTAGTGGATGGGTTTGTAGATGGATAGGAAGTGTGGTGCCTTTGTATTGCTTTATGTACAATTAATCCAATTAATGGATATTTGTTGTATGCTATTATCTTGCTTCAAGGATTCCCCTTCCACAGTAGCAGGCCTAGTTGTAATCAGTACTGTGGTAGCAGGCCTAGTTGTAATCAGTACTGTGGTAGCAGGCCTAGTTGTAATCAGTACTGTGGTAGCAGGTCTTTATTACAAAAACAACGTAGATTCACGAGTCTTGATACGTAATGTGAGAGAAATTAAAGAAACAATTAAAAAACATTCTCGATTTATGAATTGCATCGGGAAATCCCAGTGTTGTAACCTAGTTACAAATCCAAGCAGTGCAATGTCCCCCGCTGGGTGTTTATTGTCCGCTGGGTGTTTATTGTCCCCCGCTGGGTGTTTATTGTCCGCCGGGTGTTTATTGTCCGCTGGGTGTTTATTGTCCACGTGATGGCCGACGTCCCCCAGCTACTGCTGAAATAGCTGGACTCAATACGTCTCCAGTGTATATAACCCTGGACTCAATACGTCTCCAGTGTATATAACCCTGTACATCTCCAGTGTATATAACCCTGTACGTCTCCAGTGTATATAACCCTGTACGTCTCCAGTGTATATAACCCTGTACGTCTCCAGTGTATATAACCCTGGACTCAATACGTCTCCAGTGTATATAACCCTGTATATCCTGACAGGCGTTAGTCAGACTAGAAAGACCCTGATGACGACACTCATTGCCGATTAACCCTTGACAGTTTGAACAACAATAATAATAGTAATAGTAATAATAATAATATGAAACTTTACCTTGCACCAAATCCAAACTGTGAAACATGCTCATAGCCGTACACTATTACTTTGGTCAGTGACTAAAGTGCTGTCTTTTTCCTTCTCAACACCCTGGGGAGTATATAACCCAAACTCACTTGCAAGGTGCAGGTTTTTCCTTCACATGTCCATATCATGCTTACGGAACAACCGTATTTTAAGGTTATGTTTTTGTAGTAGTAATGCTACACAGGCTTGAACAATGATGTATAGTTAACTCTTTCCATGCTGAAGGCAGCTAGAGATGCCCTAAAGAGCAGTGTCTGTGCATAATCCGACAGGGGGAGGGTTAAGTATATTTTATTTTGGGTCATAATGTTGCAATAGAATTGGCACAAAAGCTTGAAAAATAAAAAATATTATAAAAAAATAATTAATAAAAAAAAAAAAAAAGAAATAAATAAAGAATAAAAAAGGCAGTTCAGCGTGTATAGGGATGTTGCTCCAATACACTAAACATAGCTTTGTGCAGATTTGTGGTATACAAGCCTGGGCCCTGTTCCACAACACAATGATAGCCTAACTCCTGTACGCCAACGCATTACGAAGGAGAACTTTACGACTCTCGGGGCGCTACGATTGTTCCATGGAGCCGGGGCCTGGACATTTGTTAGAGTGTACTTCCTATTCGACCTGGATTATGATGTATATCACCCTGGGGAGGGATGTATATCGACCTGGATTATGTATATCGACCTGGATTATGATGTATATCGCCCTGGGGAGGGATGTATATCGACCTGGATTATGATGTATATCGCCCTGGGGAGGGATGTATATCGACCTGGATTATGTATATCGACCTGGATTATGATGTATATCGCCCTGGGGAGGGAT
>JAUTBV010153871.1:0-10453 GCA_032361325.1 Lepetodrilus fucensis | reverse complement strand
ATCCAGTTTTGTGATCTAGGAGGTCCCCTCTACCAAAATCAGCAATAAAAAAACCTTTAGACTCCAAAACCGGGTTCACCCCAAAAACAGGGTATTTCTGCCGGACTATAGGACATATCCACCTATCAATGGCAAATAATGATTTGCTACTAAAGCGACGCCATTTTTAACAAAAACTGTCATTGATTTTAACACAAAGTTGTATAATACTTTGAAACTAATATAAATGCAACTAGATGTCGGGTTCTCCATGCAACTTCGGTCACACATCCTGACACATCGGTTATTATATAAACATGTCACTTGCTACTATAATAATTGATCATTGTAGTAGCATCTGACCAAATATGTTAGCCCCATTATATTATTACACGTTCAGAGAAAAATGTTCCAGGAGGATAGTGCCAGGCTGCAAACAGTACGTGTGGATTTTCTAAGGGACTAGAAGCTGCCATGACCGATTGTATTAGCTTTCGCCATATCTGCATACTTTACAAAAACTGTTATTAAAAGTTCTAAGTATTGTAAGTGTCACATACTGCTAGCATCACAGTTTCTTACAGCACCAGCTTTTCACACAGCAAATTTATTAAAAGTTGTCTGTAGCTGTTGAGATCTTCATTTTCAGCAAGTAAAACAATTTGCTCGCCAATATTATTACTATTTCCTCACCTATGTTCACATCATTTCCGATTTAGATTTAAGAGTTTAATGTAGCATTGGTCTAACATGTGTAATCTTAAGTAGGCTAAATTATTAAATAAAATTGTAAAATAACGTAATTTTAATTTATGTCCTTAAATAAAGTGTACTCACGTGAGTACACAGCGTATAGGAAGCTACGCCCATGTACTACATAGAGAATACGAAACAAGCTACCATGTGATACCATTTATCTCTTGAAACGAGTGAATGTTTTCGCTAGTCAGATGCCAAAACTATTCACGACGAATCACGAGTATCATAAAATTGGTATCACACGGAAACGGTGTAGGTATTACACTACCAACCCTGACACGAAAATAACCAGATGATAAGTTTTCCATTAGTTTTCCATAGGCCTATGAATACATGAGTGCAAAGACCTCCCGGCAAACACACGTTATTGATATTATAACGTCATTACATTATTACAACGTTTTATCCACCATGTCTGTCCACAAACACGCGAACAAATATCTAACGAATACATTTGTGTTCTTCGAATATACAATATATATCCAGATATATCGAAAGCAAATACAACAAACATGTAATAACAAATGAATATCAGCGACATGCGACTTGTATATCTTCGTGGTGCAGTTGATGTTATTTGTTCATACGACACACGAAGTAAAATAGTAACGGTAGTACCACGATTAGTACAACCATATTACATGCATAGCGTAAAAGTGGCATTATTAATAGATGATACAGACTCGGTGGTGAGAGTACAGTAACGACATGGGCGATATCTCACCGGTATTGTAAGCACGAAAAACATGCTAAAAGGCTTGTTTGTAAATAAAGGTATAGGGCAATGGTAATACATTAAAAATATATTAATACAATAGAAAATGTCCAATAAGACCATACAAAATAAAATGAAGAAACAATTAGGTGCTCATCAGCTTGCGTATACAAACAGATGACTAAAACTGGATTACTATATTTGCATAGAATTGACATCTAATCTTCCCGTATTCAAGGATGAAACTAATCTGAGGTTGAAATCTGTGTTCTTAATCACGAATTTGTGAATCATAAATTACTATTTTATGCAGACTTCATCGTTACTATCAAGGAGTGGATATGGTCTGTACAGTTTTATTGTGGTTGTCCTTTAGTCCCAAATATACGTACAATTAACCATGGAGTGTTTATGGATGAATAGACCGGGATTTAGAACTGTTTTTGTTTTCAATGTAAGTTGGCATTAGGTGTTACAATTTGGCATGGATGGTAATATTTTAAGTGTATATATACTTATATATATATATATATATATATATAATTACACTACTTATTGGTGTGGGAAGAGAGGGTCTAGTAAACACAATCAAGTTTTACACATCCTTTTGACATTTTGGCCAATATAATATATGCTGTAAATTAGTTGGAGAAACTTCACAATACACTCCAACTATTGCAATCACTGGTAGACTGGCACTGAATATCATTCATCCATGTACGTCTGCAATCGGTTTGTCCTTAACAGAATGTATGTACTTTTCAACGTTGGCTTGTTCAAAAGCATCTAGATCTTCATCCTCACTTTCATTTCCATCTGGAAAAAATTAACCAATTTATTTCAATGCAGAGAGATTGGCATAGTTAAACATTAATTCCATGGGATTGAAGTAATTAATATATAAGATATTGAAGTTATATAGTATAAAAGCCTCTAGTACATCAAACGTGACTGAGATAGAACATTATCATTTATCTATACGTAATAATCACTGATAATAGCTGCAAACAAAGAGCCATATTCTCAACGTTTGTGGCGGTGGTAGTGCAGTGGTAGAACGTTTGACTTTGGAGCCAAATGTCCCGAGTTCAAAGTCCCGCCGCGAGGAGCCATGCATCAGTGACAGTGTTCGCAAAAGTTACCTTTCTGACACGATATTGATAGGATGCGCTATCTGTAGAGTGGCAATGCAGTTATCATCCTTAGTCTTGTCAGTACCAGCCGGTGCTCGCAGGTGTATTCTAACATTCAGCGCTACGGATGTTGCAGGTTTCCTCCTGTACTAATATTAGTGATACTAGAATCTATAAAGCGACTCTAAACCCAATTCAAAATAAATTTGTATCGTCACTGCAGTGGCGAGAACAACTTCCGGTACTACTGGACCCGCCGTGAGCCACGATTCCGACTGGAACTATTGTATCAATTTTACAAGTGACTTTTAACATTTTCGATACACCAAAGTTGTAACAGTTATTTCAATTTTGACTTCCATTTGCCCTTTAAACGATTGAAGGTTTTTAAATAGAAGATGTAATATCTAGCAATGCCTACATCGCTATGGCATAGCAGACATCTCTTCACTTTGCTAATGATTCTTTTATATTTTGGGCAAGTTTTCCAAACATGTCCACACAAAAATAGTCATGGAACAGCTAATAGACGGAATGTGAAATGTTTTGCCCACCTGTCTTTCTAGCGTTGTCGTTATCAGCTCCACCAACTGGTATACTGTACTCTGCAACACAAGGAGATCCAAACAATCTGAAGTACGTTATGGGCACGCATTTATTCCTAACATCGTGAATTACTTACAATACTTTTAAACATAACTATTAAACATGGTCATCAGAAAGTATTTATGTGACAGGAAGGGCTGTTGTGTTACAAACATGATCCCTCACTTTGTTTAGAAGCATTAGCATCTCCTTGAGTAGTAGTCTGGATGGCACCATCGTCCTTTGGGTCAATGTAGTTAAAGGCTGGCGGGCAAGTGGGAAGATTCACCTCTGGATGAATAAAATAATCAATTTGAACCGTGACATTTAACATTTTCGATGTACCAGCTTGTATCAGTTTTTGTGTTCGTCGATTAGTTGAATACCGGTATATTCAATTTTGTTATTTGTGGCTTTACACTATTGAAGGCTAGCTCGTCGTTAGGGTTGCCATTTTATGATATAAGTTTGATGATTAAACTCTGAATCGAACAGAAAACTAAGCACACGATCCGTGTTAACAACGTATTAACATTTTCCCTTGAGTTTAGTCTACCACCGTTCTACAAAACCACTCATCAATTTCCCGATTTTAACATGTATAGTGTTTACTTTTCCTTTCCCCAGGAAATGTTCAGGTCGATTTTGCAGCCCACGAATAAAGCCTTCCAAAGGTCATCAAATGGTGCGTTTGGTCAATGGAGTCCATTCACTAAACATATTAACATTTGAGAAACTACACACTACTGCAAAATTTCACAATAAATGATACTTTAAAAAACTATTTAACCTATGCGTTTCCATTTCTTTGGGAGAGTATATGTGACAGGATGTAATATTGTATTACAAACAATTCAATTCAATTCAATTCAATTTTATTTCTCTTTTATCACTAGCAGTGGTATACGAGACATATACAATTATTAATACAAAACAAATAGTCAAGATAATGGATGGAGTGTTTTACTTTAACGTGTTCATAATTAAGGATATAAATTGAGATAATGTTTTTAACTGACATGCGTTTTTAACGGCACATATTGTTTGTATATGTAATCAGATTGAACCATTAAACGTAACCCGATCCGGGTGCAGGCCAAATCGGCTTGACAGCAAAACGGCACCAGTCAAAATGGCACCAATTTGCCGAAAACGGAACATCGAATTGGCGAAAACGGCACCATGTGAAAACGGCACTAAATCGATTAGCGAAAACGGCACCTTACCTATACTTACCTATATTTACCTATATTTACGAATAGTTAAGAAATCTTTTCTGCATTATTTTAATGTTTTATACTGTCTTATTTACACAAATATCGCCTAGCGTTTTCGCTAGGCCGTGGTGGTGTTTTCGCTAGGCCGTGGTGCCGTTCTCGCTCACGAAAATTGGTGCAGTTTTGCTGCGGTCCCGTTATGGCTATAACCCACCTGATCCCACACTTGGGGCAATGTAGTTAAATGCTGGCGGGCAGTCGGGGAGATTCACCTTATCCAGCGTGTAAGACCACATTTAAAGGCATAATATCACAGATATTTATGGTTGTTTTGGACTAGTTCTTAGCTATAACTGCAAAGTACATTCACTTGACATACATAAAATCATGTTTGTACTTCGAAAAAGCTTTCCACCGCTGTGTTTTTGACAAATCTTCACGGCAACCCCACCTGCGACTCTTTAAAGTCGGGTTTAAATCAAATACGTTCAACGGCGTCTTTATACATGATGCAAAAGGGACATAACTCTGTTTGCTCGCACATTATTCCTATTAGAACAGTGATACATCAAAGACCTGATAAATAGCGGAACGTTCCCCTATTTTATATAAAATATGATTTGTTTTATAACTATCGAGTGCTGAGGGATAAGTACATCAGTAAATAAAAAGAAATTGGGTGCATAAATCAAGCGTAATTAGTCTCAGATCGAAATTCGTTTGTCCGAAAAATCTTTAAGTTTGACTCCATGTGAATAGAACCTTGCTATTGGGCTACAATATTTGACCACATAATCTCCGTCGGCGAAATAGCCGTGAGCAATGTGCGCTGGACCTGAATGAATTCAGATGCATTTTACGCGTGTTCGATACCGCGGCAGTTGAATTTTCGGATGAAGCGGTCCTGTGATATCGCCCTAGGGCTGATATACGAATATCACCCGGATATCGTGCCCGAGGTGTGTATACATGTTTATCAACCGTGATAGTATGCCTTTAAAGAAACATAAATTTACTAGAATAAATAAATAGTTTAACATTGCACACTATTTGTCTTCTACCAGTGGATAACGTCTCTCGGATTATTTTACGTTTGTAAAAAATAATGTTAAAGCTTGGATATTTGTTATTAAGCGAGATCCATTATAACAAATACTATAATGATGATGATGATAACTTATGTACTGTTAAAGAAGATGCAATATCTTGTAATGCCTACATTCTATGGCTTTCCTTATCCTTATGTCAAAGATCTTTAAGACAAATGTCTTTTCACTTTTTTAAAGGATTCTATTACATATTTGGCAAGTTTTCCAAAAATGTATTATTGTATACACAAAGATAGTCATAGCTAATATACGTAAATAACATTTTCGAATTCAAAAATGGTCACAATTAATGTGAAAAATATTGCTCACCTGTTTCGCTATAAAGGTCACTGATGTCTGTATTGTTATCGTTCTCAGCTTTACCAACTGGCATACTGGCATCTGCAAACAGATCCAAACAATCTGAAGCATAGCATGGGCACGCATTTATTTCTAAACTCGCGAATTGCTTAAATTACTTAACATAACTATTAAACATGGTCACGCTTTATCATTATATTCAATCTCTTCATCAGATAGTATTTCTGTGACAGGAAGTGTTGTTGTTTTACAAACATGATCCCTCACTTTGTTCAGAAACATTAGCATCTCCTTGAGTAGTAGTCTGGATGGCACCATCTGGGACTGGCGGGCAATCGGGAGGATTCACCTCTAGACGAATAATATAATAAATGAGTAGTTGTATGGACACTAGTCTCGAAGGATTAAAGTAAATCAATAATATATATTGGTATTATATTTATATGAAAGGAGCCACTGAAATTCTTTAATCTAGACTTGCTTAACTGATCTAGAGGAATATTTTGAATAGGAGTATTTGGGTGAGAACAAGGTGTGACACAGACTAGGATGACACCATCGTCCTCTGGGGGAATATACAACCCAACCTGCCATTGAAGGCGCTAGGTTATCATTCACACGCCCTTCTCTTCTCTTTTTTTTAGTGATTCTTTTTACATTTTTGGCTAGTTTTTCCAAACATTTCCAAAAGCAAAGAAGGCTAACTGCCCCCAAACATCTTGAAAAGACTGGTCATAGTCATCAGCTTATCATTCATCGCGTAGAGAAGAGATTTAAATGACAGAAAGGGTTGAAGTGTCAATTTTTGCACAGATTAAGAAATATATCTTAATTATGTTGTAGGTATATCTTGGGATATATTTTCTTGTGTATATCGTGCAGTAAGAATGAATATTATGTGTAAAATGATGCCTCGAAATTGAATGGATGTGCATAGAGGCTTTTAGCTTGCACCTAACCGAACGTGTCTGAGAGTTACATTACACTACACTCACTAATTATGCATATTATATCTTTACTTACCAGGGTGAACTTTCTGGTTACCGATTCCTGCATTCGAAGAGCACACAGATATTAATAAAGATGCTCGCAAGAAAACCAAATTCCACTGTTTATATAGCAATTGTTCTTGTACATGCAAACATAGTGCAGGAAGATATTTGAAATTACAATGAAAACGTTATATAAACCATTCTTAATTCAAACGACATAGTATTGAAATATTAAACATTATGTCACTGACCATTTCTTTTCACACGATTGATGAACGGGAAAAGCTGGAAACAAATCCTCCAGATCAGGGAAAATGGTACGGGCAACGGTGTTTTGTCCTCGTATTCATAAAGCAGACGAAACATTTGCCAAGACCAAACCTCACCAGCTTCCTTGTGTACCGATTCATAAATGTTGCTGCAAAATACAAAAGAAAAATAAGAGTGCGTACATTCAAGCATATTAACGTTTTCTTACTTATTGCATAACTATTTTGTTCAATACGAGCCTGTTTATTCAGGAATTTGGGTCAGCAATGAAAATAGAATATACGAACGCAAAACTGGATACTTTGTAAACAATATTTTACCTGCCAACCGAGCGCTATAGTATAGAAGGCTCAAATCCCTCCAGTTTCATTATAAGTCCAAGTCACACTATCAAGGATGGTCTAGCCGTGTTCAGGACGGATGAAAAACTCACGGATGATTTTATGTATGTCAAGTGAATGTACTTTGCTGTGATATTATGCCTTTAAAGTGTATGTACTACGGATAGCGGTTCGCTGCGTGTTTAGTACTGATCAAAGCGGGTTAGTGCGGTCTACTACGGAGTGCTAAGATAGAGTACGATTTATTACAGATTACAACGTTTCTTCTACGGATCAGTAAGGATGTATTACGGTTGTCCGATCCGCGATGACATGTTGAAACATGCTGAAAATCTTCACGGACATACGATTGATCGGGGATGTAATACGGATAGCTACGGACTACTACGGATTGGCATGATTGATGCCGGATCGTATCCGTGGATAATCCGGCGTCCCTATACTTGACAGAGTGACCGGTCCCTTAATGCACATGCAAAACGATTCATAATTCCAACTGGCGGATTGCAACGACCGAGATCGCATGACTAGAACAAGTTCTACTTGTACAACAAATCTAGCTAGACCCGTAGTACAATCGATCGATCCGTGTGAACGAGCCTTACTTTCCCAGCAATGTTTCTTAGTTATTAAAATGACAATTAAGTCATTATATTTCATGATGCCTGGAGGGGTTTGGGATATATTGATATTGAATTGATATCTGCAATTTCACCTTAAAACATATTAAACACATGCATACATTACGACAGGGACTACCACTATTCCAATAGTCCATTATATCCTACTATATATTGAAATATACCAATACTAATTGTATAATGACATACATGTATTGAATTGTGTGTTCTTTATGTCACCATAACGTGAATTGTGAGAATAAACCTATTTTATTTGATTTGCGTTGACGGCAATAGTTACTCACACCTACTTGAATTGAGCAATGATGACGTTCAGCAGCAACACGTTGGTGGTGACAATGTAAAAAGCCATCAAGATAGGAACCCACGTTCTCCCAATTGAAGTCGGACATGGCGTGTTGTCTGTGGCGGTACATGTCTTGTCATCTGATAAACATTGCACTATATGAACAAACAGCTAGGTGACAATACTGTACCGGTAGAAATGCAATATTTTCTCATTTTGAACAATTATCATTATTCTTATTTCTCTTGACCTAACCAAAATAAAAAATAAAAATAAATATTGCACCAGTAATAAAAACTCGATCACCAAATATTTTGAGTAAGTATTATTGACGTTCGAATGCATTTCATGGCAAACTAATAGACGTGTGCCAGGAGTACTACATGAAGTTAGTCCTGAACGGAGTTAAGTAACCTTGGGTGCGAAGATATGCCTCGTTAAGCTTACCAAATTATAATATAGACAATACAACGCACATTACCTACCTTCAAACTCGTCCATATAAAGTTCTCCAAATATATGCCAGAAAGCCTTTCTGGGAATATTTAATACATAATGTATAGAGAACGTCTGGTCGGGATACAAAAGCGCCTGGCTAGCAACTGCATATGACTGGATTGCCATGAAGAAGATGATAAGGAACGGGATCAGGGCTCTAACCTGATGATGCAAAATTATGTAGTGAACATACTAGAGTCAGCGAGGTTAGGATGCATAATGTTGGAATGCAGATTCTATCTATTTAAGCGTAAACCCTAGCTTCTGGCCGCACCATGGAAATATTGGCACAAATTATCCAAATAGCGTAAATGGCATCGTGATCGAATGCCTTAGGTTCTTTGTAATTTTATCCATGACGATTTTAGTCTGGTATAAATTATACATGTTGCCCTCACTTGCTACTTTCAATGTGTCTTTCATCGTTTATAATCACTGAACTAATACAGAAACATACTTATATAACGACTAGCGCGATGACGTGAACATTGACCGTCGAGACCAATACATGTTCTTGGGGTGTAGTCTACGTAATGCTGGCCGCACTAGCGATTTCCGTCGGATTTCGATCCCCTAGTGTGCGGTGCTCTAAATATAAACATGCTAGATATTGTGCGATCGGCGACAAGGAAATCGCTAGTGTGCGGCCAGTATAATACTTTGGTAAGTATGTGATTGAAAGTATTAACTCGCACTGACCATTTTAACCGTTGTGTACAGCAACGGTCCCAGGCTCTTGCTAGTGGTGCATACTTGTAGCAACCTCATAGAGAACGTTATGAAGTTCAGGCAGAGGATGATTCTTCCGGAAGTGTAGGTGAAAGAAAACATCCGTAGGCAGTAACCCAAGGTAAACAAACTGATGCATATGTAGTCTAGAATATTCCATGCTTCTTGAAAATGCAAGAGTGTTTTCCAGATAATACCACCTCGACGGCTTCTGAGATATATCTATGGAATTATAGAGGAGCTTGGCTTAGAAGAAACACGCAACGTTCAGAATTGGGCGTATCATATTGGACATACATTGACATCAATCGGTTATAGTGAAAACTATGGTATAAACAATAATTGTTCATCAGCTTTATTCCTTTAACCAAGCAACGAATTGCCTTCCTATTTGTTAGATGTAACCTATCCAGTTCATCAAAAGCTATTCTATATTTTTAAAATGTATTGATAGTTATGCTTTACAATATTATCTGAAACAAATCAATTCCTCCTTTGTATAGAAACATATTTGTCGAAATTTCAACTTTATTTACATACTATGGCCATATAAACTGGAAGATGACGCAATTGTTTCTCTCAAGAAAGATTTCAAAAACAGTTATTAATCATATTCTACATGATGGCACAACTTTCGCGTTCATATAGGTTCAGGTACCAATATGATATTACTTCTACCGCCATACTTCAGCACATGATATTACTTCTACCGCCATATTTCTACACACTAGCTATCGAAAGCTTTAACACAGTCTTGCAATGTCTTTTTTGAACAATTTTAAGCAACCGTGTTAGCATATGTATTATAGGGGGCATACTACAGTTTATCATTATGAACGGTGGCTGTATAGTCCCTTCAAAAAGTAAGTTTTGCAGGTGTTTCATTGGCTGTGCCCTAG
>JAUTBV010153860.1:7500-10454 GCA_032361325.1 Lepetodrilus fucensis | reverse complement strand
TATTGTATTGGTATGATACTATGGATGATATTGTATTGGTATGATACTATGGATGGTTATTGTATATGGCAGGAAATACTACAGATTTACTCTTTACCTAGACATCTAGAACTGCTAAACATTATATCGGATACAATGAATACAAGTAGTGAGAATATGGTATATGACACAATGTACATGTACATATAGTTACGTGGCACACCGTGTACTATTTATATTGACTATGATCAGATACGGAAACTGGTGTGCCCCGCTACAGATGATAATATTTGTTTTAGATCTCAAGGATACACTTGCTTCACGAATCTATATTCCCTATAGCGGTATGTGAATCCCATATTTGAATCGAAAGGTAAAAGGGATATTTATTAATTAGATAAATGAAAAAAAATATCCATATATTAATGTATCCCTGACAATGTTCAAGGTAGTCATCGGTTTTACTACCTGTGTTGTTTTAGCCACGGACTTATCATACTTTGGTATGCATACTAGAGAATAAGAGATGGCCGATCACAGTATCTGCAAATTTGGTCTACTTGTCGAAACAACATTTTAAAAAAATAATTGAACATTTTCAAGCAATATACAGGCTGTAAATAATTATTCATACTATGCATATCTAAAATATTAAGACAGAATAGGTTTATATGTTCAGATGTATTCATACTTTATTTGCTTGGATCTTTTATTAATTTTTTTCCTGGCTTAAATAATGATCACAATATTTCTTCATTTATTTTGTAAATTTATTTATTTTTTGACATATTCATTATAACCATGGGTGCGGTTACACTATAGAGTTTGACAAGATTAGTGTTACTGTGGTGTTGTAGTCTTCAGCCGTACTGTGACTAGCTACTGAGAGGTCGGTGTCGCCCACTGGGTGCCCACCATTGTCTTACCTCGGAACCAGACACCCACCAACAATACACATATCTGAGTAGAGCATCACAGAGGCATGCCTGGTAGATACGGTCAGATTGTACACACGCTCGTATTATCACACACAATAGCTGGAAATAATATTAGCTCAGGCGTATAGCACTGTGGATGAAGACAAAGTAGTTAGTAAGTAACCTGTATTCACGCATGCGTGGTGAGGGCACCTCGTTGTGGGCCTCGTTCTGGATCTGCTACACATGCCACTGGGTGAGAAGGAGACATTTGTTCTACATTAAAGCTGGCTGTTTCCAGGTCGGCCTTACACCGTCTGGACACCCAACCCCGGCTTTGTCAACGATAGGGGGACTCTTTCGTATTGCGCCTGCTTTCGTTGCTCTCATAGAAGCGCGGAGGTCAACGAGTGCTATATCATTCCACCACAGGGGGTAACATAAAGTCAGAAGAACGTTTATAGAAACGAAAGGCATTTGGCAGGATAGCTTAGATGAAGAGGCCCATTGGAATTTCAATAGTTTCTACTCCTTTTGTTAGACTTCTTTCTGTTATGATCTTATTTTTACTACGTCGTTTGCATTTAGCATACTTGAATGTGACGTCGAACCCGACAGCATTTGCATTTGCTGCAGATGATGAGTCGAGATGTAAGTTAGTGTGAACTGCGAAGCGTGGTAAATCCATTCTCATGTCAATCAGATAGAGAGAAGTCTAGCTGTGTACATAGGGTGTAAAATAACCTTGGAGAGTATCAACATTACCTGCATGCCGACTACCACGCTATACCACGACAGCCTAATGAACGGGTTCTGACCATGATAATGATGAGATATTCAGGAATTACTAGTATGCCTGTGTCTCACTGTTCTTGTAGAGATGCATTGTCTTTAGATTATCTCAGCAAATATTCACATTCATTCAAGTAGCGTTCTCATTGTAATTGCCCAATGGTGCACACTTACATTGGAATGAAGATATTAAACTTTAACTTTATTGGAAAGACGTTAAATAGTAACGAATTAATACCGACTGTTTGAAGTGACTTTTGTTTCCTTACATGGAAATAAGAAATATGAATGAGGCAATGTACCTTTCATGACATACATTGCACAGGCAAAATTACTACTCAAATTTTGATAGGGATCACTATTAAGGGTATGATTATATATTATATTGTATCAATATGGGGGTCATAGAATATTTTTTTCCTACAAAGATGGTACGATCCTTAACAAATTTAGTAGTATACTAATATGTATATAGCATTCATACAAATACACACTCACACGCGCACAAGCACACACGTGCATATACACATACGCACATATATACGCACATACACGCGCGCGCCCCTCACACACACAACACACACACACACACACACATACACACACATTTGACCGCATGCTTGGAATTTCTGCTCGCCATATACTAGTAGCTGATCATCCACACAACTACCTGCCCCTCTTGACACCCGCCACCTATTTCAATGGGGACGTGCTTTCCCAATATTATATAGTGTAGCTGCAATGCCCACTACGCTAAACACAAACCACAACGTTTGTTTCCGAGGCTGTGGTTTGTGGTTAGTGAACCTTCGCATTCCAGCGGAGTCACGTGATCGCTGACAACAGATACATTTACTTGGCCTCGGCTCTGCTTTCGTCGATATTTATTTTACAAGCCTAGCAGACTACAGCGTGTTTGTCCGAGTAGCCCCTGAACCCACTACCGCTGACCACCGAGTTCTGTCACGTGAGCTAGAGGCCTCGCGTATGTGCGTGCGTGTGTGTGTGCATGTGTGTGTGCGTGTGTGTACGTGTGATGCATGGGAATACTGGGTAAAGTATATGTACGACTCAGTAATTCATGATTTTTTTTTATAAAAGCAAATTCAATCTACGAACACTCAAGAATAGGCGCATATACATACGTTCACACATACACGCATGCACGCGCACACGCGCACGCACATGTTACACATTTTTTTCAAAAAATTTCCTGTACCGATCATTTATGATATCAAATTAGATCCAATTAAATTAAGTATCGTA
>JAUTBV010153860.1:0-2500 GCA_032361325.1 Lepetodrilus fucensis | reverse complement strand
TATAAACACAATGAATATTATTATTATTATTATTATTATCTGTGCATTTGTTTAATATATTATCATTACTATTATATCTATTTTTCTATTTTATTTTCCGCTTATTATTATTATTATAACATATTCATTGTGTTTATATTGTATACACATATGTAATACAAACAAACCGATGTCTATAAAAGTTAATAATTAATAGTTAATAGTTAATAAGTCTACCAATATACCACTGTTATAAAACTACACGTATATCGACAATCTCATGTAGAGGAGTTCCATGATATAGTTGTATTAATGTAATTAATTAATTAATTAATTACATTAATTAAGTAAGTAATTAAGTAAATAAGTAAACAAGTAAATAAATAATTATTGTTTAGTAACATTAAATATCTACGAGATGTATCTATTAAGTATACGAGAAATACTTTGATGTAATTATGACTAATGAGTGTATTATGAAAATCAGCATTGGCCTTCTTCACTGCAGCCTGTACACATTGCCTGGCTAACTTTGTCAAACTATTTGAACGTTAAGACAAACACTACAGAACACTACAGAACACTACAGAACACTATAGAGCACTACAGAGTAGTCAGATCCCAGTGTGTCGTGTGAGTCTCCACTGCAAACAAATCGCCCATGGCCAAGTGATGTTCTCGCTATGAAGCGCCATTTGAACAATTGGACTTTCTTGGGCAATTCTGAACAACAAAGCGACGTATCTCTCGCGCCACTCCGGTGGTATTGTCCTCCAGGAAATAGCCTCCAGCCTCCTGATATGGGAGCGTATTGGAAGATAAGAAAACAAAGAACTTATTTTTGCAATGCAAATGCAGCACCATTTAATGCAACCGCCAATGCACATGCCCATCTCTTAGGTGTGCAATACTTACAGATATAGACCACACCACCACGCTAGTGATCGCGGAATATCTATTTGAACAGAATAATACGTAAACATACATATCTTCATAAATGTTCTACAACTGTCACGACACAATACACATAGTGTGTGTATATATACATCGACAGCATTTCACCACGTCTGTAATTTACCTCAAATAATGCCCCCAGGAGACATGTCTTACCACAACAATAGAAATTGTTTTCTTATGATGATGTATCATGTCTATGCTTCGCATTGTCTGCTGTAACTCAACTTAATATACTTGAACTAATTATATATAATAGATGATATAGGTATGACCGTTTTATTCAGGTAGGCATGCCCTCTCACTATTACAAGCTATATTTAGCATACTATAATATCTCATGATCAATATAAATGTATTAGAGATAATACTTGTATAACCATATAAACTGAAGTACAAAAAATATAAAGTTTCCACTCTGCTTTTTTAATGTTAAAAACAAACTACTCGATATGTTTAGGTTATTCAAGGCACATATGAATGTTCAGTTTTCTACGAAGGTGTATGTAAAAAATGATAGAGCCACAGAAACACGTATGGGCTACATAAGTAAATTACACACTCATCGGTCTTCTGCGGCTGGATCGAACATTTGTTAATTGCATCAATTCTGACGTCCTCAATAACGAGTATTTCCTCCGTTATCATCCATACAGACTTGTTCGTGTCTTCATATGTACAAATATTAGTTTACGGAAGACGTTAGCGGTGATCTGCCTCCACACTGCGTATATGGTTTATTTAAAGGATGATTCTACTGAAGGCAAGTTGTAGCTAATCGCTCGCATGTACGGCTATATATTCTAACCCTACCATCAGAAACAATGAGGTTGAATCTGGTTTAGTCACATAAGTGCACTCGTTGCCAGTCATGACGTTGCCAACGTCGAACTGACGTTGCCTATTATCGTAGTTTCTGTCTGCGGCTGTGGGTTAAGGATATCCAATGAAAAGGTCGATACCATCTGTTTCCCACAGTATGTAGACGCCGGCTTACTTCTGACACGGTGATTTGATGCTGTCGATGTCGATGACGTCATCATCCGGTACCTATGGCGTCGATGCAATATCGGAGGTACTGATATTTATGTGGTATTGTCGCTCGTTGCCTTTCGCTTCCTGGAGAGTTGACTGATTGCTTAATTTGGTTTACCTGCTCAAAAAGTCTAATAACGGTTTGTTTGGTGCAGCCAAACTTTATTGCTATATTATTGTTCGTTTTCCCGAAACATGTCAAATAGACGGCTCTTTCTCGCTCTAAAGCTGATAATCTTGGCATTTTTCTTGCATGTTTTCATAAAGTCCATTGCTGCTAGTTACAAACGGTCGCTTTTTATAATGCTATTTCTCAATTTTCATCTGTCGTATACAGATATTTACTGACATGCACATGTACAGGCTAATACCGGGGTTATTATATATGCGTCCAGTATTCTACGCGGAAGTACAGAACTTCCTTCCAGACATACACAGCAATACAGTACACATAAATACACAGCAATACAGTACACATAAATACACAGCAATACAGTACACATAAATACACAGCAATACAGTACACATAAAT
>JAUTBV010153838.1:0-10456 GCA_032361325.1 Lepetodrilus fucensis | reverse complement strand
TATATATATATATATATAAAGGTTTAAATTAACAAGAAGATACACAGAATAATATTAACATGTCAAAAATGTAAATCAATAGGCCTTTCACGCATATATATATATATGACAAAGATCAATATACAATTCCAATTAATTACTTTTTACGATGTTATACAAATGTACTTATGTATATTTATATTGTGTGTAATAGCACTGTGCGTTTTAAATGCAAATGTTAACAACGTATACATTTAGAATAAGTTAATTATAAATAGCAATGCAATGGCTGTAACTGACTTCATGAATAATGGTAACACTCAATAGGCGATGACACACATTCTTATCGATTGCCCTTGTCGGCTTCAAACGATAGTATATTATGTTAGAGAGTATATACTATTGACATAGTTAAACGTATCTAAGATACACTGATGATCACAAGAAAGTACACACTAGTAATGTGCCCAAAACAAAGTGCACGAGAAGAGGGATTTAAACGCAATCTACCTATCGAATTAAGGGGAATTAACTAGAGGGTATTCCCACTGGTTGGTTCAAAACAGTTTCAACTTATATTTGAATTCCTGACCTTGTTAGCAAGGTTAAGCATACTGAAGAGAAATCCTGAATTATGTTGCTTTATCCATCGATATCGATACAGAAGAGACGGACACATTCGTGACAAACTCTCGTCATTCAAGAAGACGATAACTGCCAAAGTGAGGCAAATTTAAAAGTTAAAAAAACCTCAAGTGTTTACGTAAGGGATTTCATGTTGGTACATTAACACAAGAAGCATCCCCGGGGGTATTTAACACTGTATTGCTATTTGTGATTGGGTTCACAATGAGTACTAATGCCTGTATACATGCACACGTGATTTCATTGAAAATATTCCATATTTTTTAAAACATAATATTTTATTATTTCATTGAATCGCTACCAATAACAAAGCTAAATGAAGATGCAAAGTTTGCATTGCCATGAATTGGAATTTCCAGTATTATCGGGCAAAATTCGACCCAGTTCGATTATTGTGAACAATTAAGACAATACGACTTCAGTGCTCCGATGCATAGGCCATAACTCAGTTGAACAAAGAACTGCCACTATACTCTTCGTGGTAAATGGTCTGTAATAGGTGGCGCTGTTTGGTTTTAGTTAACGATGACGACGATGCCATTTTCTCACGGCGAGAGTACTTCCCTGTACAGAACCCGTGATCCGTGTCAGTGGCCATCGACTGTAAAGTCTGTTCCATTGGAGAGCTCTCGAGGCAAAGAGTAGAAAATCTTGTATGTTTATTGTAACCACCAAAGCAGAAGAGCTTCGTGCAAGGGAGGCAATCGAGCAGATTGTGTGTGGATGAGAAAAGCGTTGGACGAGTCACGTTATATATCGATTCCAACTATTAAGAGCATTTTACACCGAGTGTTCTTTCATCGAATCTGCATCGTCGCGTAATTCGGGCCGCCATATGAGGGGAATACAGCCGCCAGCTGCCGATCTCAGGACAAATGGAGAATTGTCGTGTGGAAAATAGAGGTCTTTAATTACTCCTAGCTAGTGCTTTTGTTTCGAGAAAGAAAGGAAACGGATCTCCGGGAGCACCAGCGGAATGTTGCTCGTCACTGACTCAAGCACTGGTGATAAAGAAAAGAAAACATTTTCAGCAGACAGCTCGTGATTGAGAATTATCACTTGGCTCCGTGGCCACAGTCCAGTCATCAACTTCTCAAATTTAGTTTTGAAATTGTGATTAATTGATCTTGAAGTAAGAATCTCCGGCTGGAGAGAGACAAATTAAATACACAAATCAAGGAAAGAACTTGCAATAGCCAATGACCTTGGCAATTTGTCAAAGAAACCACTTTATGCGAAATGTAGGAGTTGGATTTGTTTGGCATGAGTAATGAAATGAAAACATTATACTCCGCTATGTATTATAATTACCAGGCTAATGGACATAGGTTATGTAATGCATTGGAGTGCTTTCGTTTTCGTTAAGCTAAAAGAATGTTGTTAGTTATTGGTACCCATCTGAATATCATTATATGCAAATGTATACATGGCATTTTTAACCGTTTTTGTCCTATTTCAAATTGTAAAACCGTCCACCTGATAGTATATGCATTTGATCTGACTACACAGTTGCTTTATAACCAACTCATTATTGTTCATGTCCCACTAGTTATTTTATATTTTAATATATCACCATTTTAATATATGTTAATGTTTATTAATTCAATGTGAGATGCACTAATGGTATCAGTATGTATCAACTTAAATGTTCAATGTTTCGAGTTATTCCCTTTAGTACATAACCCTATCTATCGCATGAGTGCTATGGCCGAATCATACCTACTATACAGCGGTGAAAGTGCATTTGGAGATGCAATAGCTGTTTTAAATGTATACTAAGTGAGTGCTCTTTGCGTGTGTAGTTAAGATCTAGTGCAATACGGGCATCACTATCTGATATGATGTCTTTTTTACGTTAGACATTTCTGAAAATAATTAATCTTTTCTTGGAACTATAGGTACCAGACAGTATGGTTTTAGGTAAAAATATATCGTACTTCCAGAACAAATAAACGCATTGGACCAGTCGTGAACACTTTAGTCTGCACTTTAGAGTGCATTACAACATGCCAGTATTGGCAGTATACCCTGATTTCAAACCGGTAGAATTTCAATTTCAAGTTATAATTCTAGTATCCTCTTCTTCTGTTACTCAACACTGGTGTGCGAAGTGCACAGAATACATTGTAGGTTTCACTGGCGTAAGATAATATTAACATGAAACGCCGGCTAATCGAAACGTGACACAGCAATGGACCATGATGTTCATAAACCTTGAAAAGGTCATCCTCGAAAACACAGGCCATTATGACTACACTAACCTCCGTTAAATATTTAACGGAGGTTAGTGTAGTCATAATGGCCTGGGTTTTCGAGGATGTGAAAAGGTGAGATGTCAACTGACTACTAGAAGTACATACACGTATGTGCTGTAATATAAATCGACAATACTCTTACGAGTATCTAGAATTAATTAAACAGACCTTCTGACCCCGCGATACGTGTAGAGTAGTTCTCAAACAATCTTGGTTTGTCAGTACCAGCAGTTTATTGTTTTTGCAATATTCAGAGCTACGGAAGCTGCCAGTTTCCTCCTGCCCTATCCTGATAAGCCGTAATATATATGTGAAAGAATCTTGAAACCGACTCTAAACCCTTAAAACAAAACCACACAACTGTATGTGCTTCTATTGGTCAGTATATAAACGGGCTCCATTTGACACGAAAGGTGAAGCTCATTATACTACTGTAATATGAAGATAACCATGCTAAATAGTTATCAACTGTTATCAAATGAATTATCCTATGATACAATGTCCAATGCCTCCATAGACAGAACGTAGGAGCAGTGAATGGTCACTGAGTATGGAACTCAGTGATGCTGACCAGTATATAAGTATGTGCTCTGAATTAGTAGACATTGCAATATGATCAGTTCACGTGGACAAATATATCAAACTGATTTACTTTAATAGGCATTATCTTAACATGCTAGTGCAAACGGCTACAGCTGGTGTGATAGTATTATGCATAGATCCATACAGTATGAGAATGAGAGAGAAATAACGAGAGAGAGAGGGAGAGAGAGGGTGAGAGAAAGAGCGAGATATATATATATATATATATATATATATATAGAGAGAGAGAGATAGAGAGAGAGAGAGAGATAGAGAGACGTCATTAGATTTGTAATTGGTCCTTCCTCTCTCTCTTAATTTCTCATAATTTGTATTTATTTTATTTATTTTTTCTCTCTCTCCCTCTCTCCCTATCTCGCTCTCGCTCTCTCCTCTCTCTCTGCCTGTTCTTCTTCCTCACCATATTTTCAAAGTATCAGCGAAATGTATGCGGACAAAGGCAAGCGGCTCTTAATGTATTGTTTTGTGTGCCTGAGAGTGAAATGCATGACACGTACCAACGACAAGAAATAACCTGATGTTTAATGTATTCAAATCTGATTTAGAAGTCATCTTACACTTTAAGTACGAGCTAAATGTATCCACGTGTTTGAAACATTGCAAACGCAATTTGAAGTCTTCTTAGTTGAAGATGTAATGACATAGAAACCTTCATGGCGTGGTGTTCGTTCTTGACATTGATCTCCACATTGTTTCCAGGATCAAGTTTGCTGATCCCGAGACAACTGTGTTGTTAATAATAATCGTTATTTGAGAAACAGTGAAGTTTAAACGGATAACAATGACGAGATATTCCATTGTTCAAAAGTCAGAATTATATTTTTTCGTCCGCGAAGACCTTTCAGAAGACTTCTGGATCATTATTGGTGTTGTCAAGACAATAATCATGACCGTTACGACGGTGCCAAACGACGCTTTAATACAGCAATAATACAGACGTCAGTCTGGGTCTCGTAAAGTGTATTCAGGACTCAACCCCTCTGTCGGGACCCGGAGAAACAAAACGTTTGGACACTCCGGGTAAATCTGTAATTGCAAAATCTGGCCATAAGAAAGCAATAAGGTGGTGGGGCATGACAGGCAATAAGGGCCATCTTAAAAGAGATGCTCACAAATCTCCTTCATCTAGGAAGGAATAGCCCTGGGGAATTTAGCACATAAATTACTTTAAGATTGATTCTGTGCCATTATTCTGTGTGCAATATAGCCGAAGTTTGAGCCCCGTTGAACTCCAAGCCGATATTAAACGCTAAGTCGCTGTGATCGTCCGCCACCGATCGCGGGACCACGGCGTTTCCGTGCAGGACTCATTGGACGGTGCCGCCCGTATGGTAATGGCCGACAAACGCCGTTTTATTGGAATCGATAAGCCAAAGAGCATCGTTCCTAGGGTTGGATCTGAAAGAGGGGATATGGTCACCAGGCTCGGCGCGATTTAACCCCGAATGCACTTTTGAAAGTTGCTATTTTTCATGGCGTTGACTCACACGAAGTTTTAATTACGCGGGTCCAACCTGAAGTCGTCGCCACAGAACCACCAACGGCATGTGGCTATTACCTCGCCTCAATGATGATCAATCGCAGGAAATTCGCAATTTTGACCGAGTTGTTCTGTTAGAAATGTCCCTCGATAAAATTCTTCAATGTAGGCCCCCAGATATTGACAAGCCCCCTCTTAGATGAAATCGACATTGTTGTGACAAGTCTTGAACGGGTTTAGGCTATTTGCAATGTCCAGAATAATAACTCTACCACTTAGACCAGATTTTTAAAATGATTTCAAAACCAAGTTAAAGCCACTTGACTACACATTAGTTGAGTAATTCACTCTAATTCTCTCATTAGAACCGTTCAAATGAAATACTTGTTCGCTTCACGTGTTGTGAATTGATATTCGATTTAACACCATGTGCTTGCCCGATTTCATGTTAAAGTGTCGACAATTATATTTCTATCAGACTGACTCTTTTAGATTTCATGCTAACCGTACTTCCTTTATTTTTGCCTTGCTCTGCTATAATTCACAGCATGGTGCCAATACATGGGTTCTTTAATGTTACCATTGCGCTAATGCCAATTGTAATACATGACTTCTTCAGCATGCTCATAACAACGTGCCAGTGCATGATTCCTTCTACGTAACCATTGCCATATATAGTGCCGCCATCTGCGTTCTTCAGTGTAGAAATGATATGGTACAAATACATGGTTTCTTCAATGGACATACGCTGCAAATGTAGATGTATAGAACCAACCAAGACCAGCAAACGAGCTGGAGTGCGTTCAAGCTAGAATACGTATCGATATGTATTGCTATGTATTGCTACAGAAGCCGTTCAGCCAGCACGCGTAGCAATACGTATTAATACTTTTCACTACTGGTCTGGAGGCCATGCGCTGTGTAGGAAAAGCGATACCACGAAGCCGTTCAACGAGCAATACATGTATGTAAAAGTATTGTATTGCATGTATTCTAGCTTGAACGCACCCCTGACCTGCGTTTCACGAAAGGGGTGTACATTTACGCCGGACGTAAGTGCATGCACAGATTTACATGTACTCCGTGCTTTACGTCCTGATATACGTCCAGCGTAAATTTACACCCCTTTTGGCCACAGACACCGGGTAGACAAGTAAACACTAGTAAGTATACCCACCAGGTTCAAACGCCCCATCACGTAATAGTAAAGTGGACTAGCTATGGGGGCTGAGGGTAAGCAACCTATTATACCTGATATGTGAAAGACTAGGGACTCGGCACCGGGATACCTAACACTACCAGTCTAGCACTGGTCACTAGATCAGTACTTCACGTGGACGGCGCTACACCATTATGGCCACCAGTGTTTTCGATGTCCACCAATGGCGACCGCTGGTCTATGCTTCTCCGTGACAGACGTCGCTTGGACTTGTGGCTGTGTGATGTGGCTGGCGTGGCTCCCGGTGTGGTGGCTGGCGTGGTGCGTGATGTGGTGGCTGGTGATGTGGTCGTGTTGGGCAGGTCGGGGCTGGAGAAGGAGGAGGATTCGTTGGAGGAGGCGCTGTGGGGCACCACCATCTGGAATGTAGGACAACATCGTGCTCAACTGCTGATAGTGGCAGTATAAACTCTGCTAAATCAAAGTGACTCAATATTCAAAAACATAAAAACATAAAAGTATACATGATAATATAGATATAATTGCACTTATTTAGCTGAACTATCAACTTCTCCAGGATGTGTGATGGTTTGACAAAGCACAGCGTATTTGGTTTACATTGCCAATCATGAGAAACATATCAATCAATCAATCAATCAATCATACTTTGAACTTTTTGCGGAGCGCCCTTGTCATGACTGGAGTGAGACCCTGTCCAGTTTCTCTCTTCCTCTTCTTCTCCTTGCTGTCCACTATCGGCGTGCCACCTGGACTCCTGTACAACACCGGCAATGCATGATCATCAGCGCTGGTACATAGCACAGGCACTTGAATCAGGCCATATTTTATTAAATATATATGTATATTTTTATTTTTTTAATTTTTTTTTATTGTAGTTTTATTTAAAATATATTCTATAAAATAAAAAAATAATAATTAAAATATATTTTTTTAAATATATAAATGGTCATTTTTAAATTAAAAAAATTATAGAATATATTTTAAATAAAACTACAATAAGAAAGAAAAAATATTTTTTAAATATACATATATATTTAATAAAATAATGGCCTGATTCAAGTGCCTGTGTACATAGATACGGGTATATTGCACACACCTCACAGATACAAAGAGATGGAACAATCTTCATTTTTTTTTTATCAAAGTCTGCCTAGTAAGGTAACACAAACAAACTAAAGTACAGTATACCTCGCATATAACGTACTCATTGGGACCGGCTATTTTTGTCCGTTATATGCGAAGTCCGTTACACGCATATGTCGTAATTAGCGTTAGACGGGACCGAGACTTCAGATTCAGTCCGTTATATGCGAGTGTCCGGTTTATCCGAGGCCGGTATATGCAAGGTCTACTGTATTGCAAAGTTGTTCTCTCAGGAGAGGAATGAATTATAGCTACAGACCTATCAACTTTTGTTTTCCGAAGCTTTGAACGGTTGACTAGAACCTCTTGAAACAGTCTGGAAATGTAAAAGATAGAGAAAAAATATTAACATTATTGACAGTTATGTTGTATAGTGTACATGCTATATATGTACATCCGTTTACAGTAGCAATATGGGTAACTGATCAACATTATAATAATGCAGCCTACTATTGTTTACAAGATATAAAACATCTCCCATATGGTAACAGAAATGTGTGGCAATGCATCAGGGGAGATCACTCACAGCTGTTGTAGATTCTCCTTTCCAAGCTCCCCCAAGGTGACAGCTGATTGAGTTTTCCGTAAAGAAATACGTTTCAGATCCTCCAGGCGAACCAGAGGAGTACTGCCGTCTTGCTGTAGTAGAGAAACGTGGTACTAATATAGTAATACACAGTACAACATACTAACATATGTGTTGCTGTAGTGGAGAGATGGTACTACTTGCCATACAACTTATTGGCCTCTTACATGGATTAATGAAGATACATTATACTATACCAGAACGCAAAAGAAACGCAGGTCCTGACAATGATAAGGAAATACATTTTTTAAAGCAATATCTTTGGTGGAATTGAACCTGAACTGTGCTAACGGACATGGCACACACGCACACCACGGTCCCAACCGCATGACAATTTAATTACCCGAGTGACGTCACGGATTCTCAAATCACGTTATTTGCAAGTGCTGGATCACCCTTATCGTGAATCCAATGCAAACACGCTTATTGAAATGCTCTAAAGGCCGACACACCTGGATTTAATTGCAAAAATTGAATTTGAGCAGTGGGAGACAACAGAATCAATGTTTCCAAATGCCATGACTGACGCAACTCCAGCGAGGGATAACCATCAAAATGTTGAAAGCTGGACAGACTTATACTGCTGTAGCCAGACAATTGGGATGTCATTTTTTGACAATAGCACAACTTTCACAACGTCATCAAATCACTGGATCCATGAACGATCGACCACGCACCGGCCGCCCAAAGGTGACAACCGCAGTCCAAGACCGGTACATCCGGATTACCCACATTAGGAATCGGATGATGCCAGCAACCAACACTGTTGACCAGGTGCATGTCCACGTGATCCAGTGTCCCCCGCCATCTGAGGGCAGCAGCACTCCGTAACCGCCGTCCCTATGTCGTCTTTTTCACATTTTTTAACATGGACCCCAACCCTGCTTTATGAAATGAAACAATATCCAAACATTAATTCAATCAAAAAAGTTCAACACCAATTTGTGCCGAATTGGAGTCGCTCCGAAATAAAAGTTGACATCTGCTTTTAGTGTTGTATTGTTTGTATTTTATATCCAATTTAATGAGAACCTGCGTTTCTTTTGCGTTGTAGTATACATAAAAACATAAACATTAATTTGGTTTCATTATTATTCAATGGGAACATTTAAAAATAAAAATAAAATGTTCACAGAATATTTACTTGAATAAGTGATGTGTTACTTAATGTTGCAGGGTAAATATTTCACCTATTTATTTACAAATAATGAAATGGACA
This sequence comes from Lepetodrilus fucensis, assembly GCA_032361325.1. Classification (NCBI taxonomy): domain Eukaryota; kingdom Metazoa; phylum Mollusca; class Gastropoda; order Lepetellida; family Lepetodrilidae; genus Lepetodrilus; species Lepetodrilus fucensis. The sequence continues at coordinate 1,366 of JAUTBV010153838.1, read as the reverse complement.
AAGAGGCATTACGAAAATCTGACCAATCATAAAGAGTTCTCCACAAACAAACTTCAGTGCTGTGGTATTGCACTACACAAGGATTCATCCTGTTATTTTGGTAATTTAACATATAATTAATGGTGAAAAAAACAAGAACAAATAATTTATTATGCTTCTCAATAGGAAGCTATGCAACAAATATCGTAGGAATACTTTCTATGTAAACTTTAAAGGGACTCATACACATAGCGGATTTTACCTATGCCCATTTTTATTATTGGTCATATGTAATATATAAGGCAATATTTGCAAGAATATGCGCTTTCAGGGTCATATGAAAATGCACGAAAACCCATTGAAATACGCTATTTTACTTGACAAATAAACAATTTGTTTTGAAATTGGCGAGGCCTTCTTATCACAGGTTTCTCTGCATGGATTGCATGGGTTTCTCGCACATGACATACTCATCACAGGTTTCTTTGCATGGATTGTACAGGTTTCTCGCACATGGTGTAACTTGGATGAAGTCACATGTCAACATTGCATAGTCCGGTTAACCTAACTGGCTATGTAAATAAACAACTTAAAATGAGCATATTTATCGATAGCGGGTCATTTGGAAGGAATCAATCACAGTATGTGGTGCAGGATCATCAGTTCTATAAGTTTGATTTTGGTGTATGAGTCACTTTAAAATGACATGAATATGCGCAGACAAATGAAGGTGAATACAAAGATGTAAATAGCACAGAATTTGTTTTTCATCCCAGTGGTATAAACTGAATCAATATCTGAACAGTAAGACCGTTATGATGGCAACCATTGTTAGCGGAACAATTCCTGCTAAATAACACAATACATCATTACATTGGGAAAATCAATAGATGATCATCTCAACCTCTGCCTCAGAGAATATAGCATTATGTCAACAAGAGAAAACCAATACAATACAAGACAGACACATACTCTGTATAATAAAGATGCTAAGATACAATGTATCCACATTATAACATAAGACATTATAGATCCATAATTGAACTTCACAACAATAGCAGTTGGTTGGTTTGGTTGGTTTGGGGTTTAAAGTCACTTTCTAGAATCTTTCACTAATATCATGAGAGATAGCAGAGAGATCAATATAGTCTGGACCCCATAAATAGTTACGTCTACCATTACACACGCATGTACATACATTGAGCCGGCTTCGTGGCGTAATGATTAGAGCGTCGGCCCGGAGTGCGGAAAGTCGCGGGTTTCGATCCCTGGTCGTGTCATACCAATAGACGATAAAAGGTGGTACTTGCTGTTTCCCTGCTTGGCGCTCAGCATTAAAGGGGTAAAGCAAGGACTGGCCAGCTCAGAGTCAGTATACTGTGTCTGA
>JAUTBV010153827.1:0-10457 GCA_032361325.1 Lepetodrilus fucensis | reverse complement strand
ATTCAGATCCGGGTTTTTTTATTTTGTTTTTGTAGTGTCAGTGCAGCCATACAAGGGAAGGAACTCTTGATGTCTTCTTGCCAGTGACTGATACGGAATACTCTCCCTTACCCCAGATGTGTCGATTGTGTGCTCGAAGAAAGCCTCAACATGATCATGATTTCAATAGTATATCCAACAAAAATAGCACATCCGACCAGAAACCATTCGTAAAATTATCCCCTTGTAAAACACACACAGAGAGTTTACCCCATGAACTATTGCATAGTCATGATTCCACTAACAGTAACAGGACTAAGAACGATTTATATCCATCAACGGTCTTCAAGAAGATGAATGTGTTGGGAGATAGTGATGTCAAGTCGGATGTCTGTGAACAGGGTATCGCCAGCAGAACCATGACTAGAACTATCCATATTTCAAATCCTGAACTTTGTGAATCAACAAAAGATAGAGGAAATGGAAAGAATAAGGACTCTTTAGCGAGTTGTCCTCTTTGCACAATTAAATTTGACGGTGGGTACGTGTCAGAACAATTAGTTATTATATATATTTTGGCCTTCACGGTCAAATGTCCCGTGTTCAAATCCCATCTCGGGAGCCGAGCATCAATATTAATTTTGTGAAAGTTACCTTTCTGGCATCATCAGCTCGTCTATACCTGTGGCAATGCAGTTATCAGTGTCAGTACCAGCTGGTGCTCACAGGTTTACTGCAATATTCAGTGCTGTAGATGTTGCAGATTTCTTCCTCTGCTAAACCAGCAGTGATATTATGATATACCGTATTCGACATATTAAATGCCCTGCTGCAATAAACGCCCCTTTAACATGTTTAAGGCATACTATCACAGATTGCTGACCGATTCTAGCACGGTTTTACCTGAAATTAAATGCATTTGTTTTGACTACACAAGTATTTTATACAACCAATTACTTATTGGTCACATGTCTCACTAGTCATCAATATTTAAATTGTTATTAATATTTATTAATTAGCTACAACTCGCACATAATGGCGCCAGTGGTCGTGAAAGATTACTTTGACCATGTTCACTGAGTAGAGTTATCTCCCTTAGTCAGGAAACCAGAGGAAATGTGAAATTGGACATATTTTATACGGGTTGTACAGGAAATGTAAACTGCAATGGAATTTTACCTATCCTATAGTGGTAAAAAGATATTTGGAGGTACACTAACCATTATGTGTATGCTAAAAGCATGTACTTTGCATTTCTAACTACAATTCAGTCCAAAACGACAAATTAATTTGTGTCAGACTATTTTAAATAATTATAATATATCGTACCAAATAATCGCCCCTATTTTCAAACTTGCCGTACATCTCCCAGGTATTTGTTCTTCAAAAGAGAACTAAACCGACCAACAAGTCTGACAGGTCTAGTTGCACATCTTTAACGGACCGGGGTATTCATGACGAGGTTATATTTAGGGTTGACCACATTGTTTATTTCGCATAAGAGTAGAGCTATCCGTCGTCTTCGTTATTGTCTCCCTGCATGCCAAAATTACCTCCCTTTTACATTTACTTAAGCGCACATAAAATAAATATAACATCAGTCACAAGCAAAATGATCCACCCATTTGTGTTTCTTTCGGACTTTAATTTTTGTTAATGCCCTGGGCATATAAAACATTGAATATGGTAAGTGAAAGAATCTTGAATTTGGTTCTAAACCCCAAGGCATTTTCATACAGGCTTGTCTTTTCTTCCAGCACATCACAGATGTACATTGATGGACATATAGCTGCTTGTCTGTCTGCTGCAGGGGATGATGTCATGTGGTGAACAGAACTGTAATACTGTTACTGGAAAAACATTTTGTTGTTGGTTTAAAGGCATAATATCAGATATTTATGGTTGTTTTGGACTAGTTCTTAGCTATAACTGCATTATTTTGGTCGTACCACTGAGTTATGTCCCCTTGCACTGGTATAATGAAGCAAATAAAAATATCACCATATTCAGGTCGTCTATCGGGGTGTTGCATTGGAATTGTGTCTACATGGTGGAAAGGTTTTTGAAAGTACAAGCATGATTTTATGTATGTCAAGTGAATGTACATGTACTATCTATGATAATATGCCTTTAAAGGTTGCTGTAAATGTTAAGTGTGGTATACACTGATGCCACACATGAGTCAATTTATGCTTTATCCATATTTCTTCTTCTGGTTCAGTTTCATCAAGCTTAGGCCATGTGACCTAACTCTGCTTTGCTTGTAGTCTTGTATATAAACGGCATCAGCATTGCTCAGTTTTACCATTCCTTGGTAGGGGAGATGTTGCCAGTCAATTCCACTTACCGGCCTCGGATAAACCAAAAAATTGGCCTATAACGGATTGAATCTGAAGTTCCGGTCCTGTCTAACACTAATTACGGCATATGCAACAGACTGCATATAATGGACAAAAATAGCCAGTCCCAATGAATACGTTATATGCGAGGTCTACTGTATTTGTACAACAAACAATGAGTCAAAATAAATTATATAGCACTTTTTAATCTTTAAGCAAGTACAGACACAAATGAACAAGTAGAGAGTCTGAAAGATTTAGAGTTAACTCGACATGAGGGAGCGACTTCTGCTGACAAGCAAACCTCACAGACGAGTCTACATATGGAAAATAGGGTACTACAACACTATATAACCACCTCAACAGTGTAATAGACCATGCCAGTACATCCTCATCTTTCCAGTAGATTAATAACATGATGCACAGTTTCACTAGGTGTTGTTAACCCCACATGCAGCATACTCATTCAGCTTTTGCAAAAAAAAAAAAAAGATGATTGTGAAACAACATGCAGACCGATTTTGATGTAATTTAGCATAAATCATCTGTTGTAAAGTTTAGGAATTGCTTTATCACAGAACTGTTTGCTCCTAATGATACAATTCTTTTCAGTGTAGAAGGAACAACAGTAAACTTTTAAAATTGCAATTTTGAGCAAAAAGCAATTGTAGTTAATTCTCCAGCAAGGGCTGACCTATAGTATCTTCTTTAAAAGATTTTACTTTTACACCCAGTGTTTTTAACAGCTACAAGACATTTGATAACCATATAAATTTGTTACAATTTTGTGCATAATTATGACATAAATGTGAAGCTTATAATGTATTTTGAATTAATGGTGTTCCTGATTTTGAAAGGTGGTATGTTTTAAACTAATGATAAAAATACAAGATTCAAAGTAAATCCTCAAAGTTATTAAAATATGGAAGTGCATGATAATGAAATGAAATGATAATGCATTCCTCACTAAATGTTCGTTTCCTTACTTTATAAACTACATGTATAGCCAGTAAAACTAACAAATGACATGTGGCCTTTAGACACCAGAGAGAATGTGGTGGTCGACTTGCCCCACATTACTCGAGGACAATCACAGGTAAATAAACAGCAATACAAGAGTGGCCACCTAGGCTCTGTGTTATACTAATGGACAAAGAAGGCCATCATAATCAAACCAATTATCATCATCATCATTGCTCAACGTAATCATTTAACATAAGATGATGAGGTTCTTAATTGGCCAAATCTCAAATTCCATGGTTGCAACTTCCTTGCAATGTTCTTGCAACCCTAAACAAAATTTCTGAGCAAAATATTTATTTTGCGCTTTCCTCAATATGGTTCTCCACACCGGTAGGCCATCTTATGGCACAAATTTGTATTTACTCCTGAAACAATCAAATTATATACATATGCCTTCTGCATTACTAATAGTAGTGTTGTTCTTTAGACTCGTATATACATAATGTATCTTTCTCATGTTTCTGCTATTGCAGATTTAAGTTCAATCCAAAAATCTGTTTGACATTTCTTAAGGGATATATCAGCTGTGATACTTCGAACAGAAAAACTGAGAGAGAGGAAAAAAACAAGCAAGATTTCAACAATTTTCAAAATAAAAAAATAAACTGATAATAGCAATAATAATAATAATAATGTGATATATTCTTTCCCCCACCCTCCCACTGAATCAAGCATGAGTGTATATATACATCATAATATAATATATATATACCTTTGGCACTACATCAGCATAATGACTTGTAAACTATCATAACATACACCATGTAACAACTCTTCCACTCTTCCACCTTGTCCTTCTTAGCAACTATAGTTTAAGGTATGAACAGAACACAAATGTAATCATTAAACCAGACAATTTACATCCGATGCTTTGATTGATAATTTGAATATGATTTTCTCAACTATTCTGATGATGACCAATGGAAAATGTTGAATGGTGTGCAAATGTTTTCTGAGACATCATCTCCTAGATAACAACTTGTCTATAATTGAATATATTTCAGCCTACAATGAGGGTTGCATAACTAAGTTTGACTCTGTGAGCCAGAACAAAACCTTGTAACAGTATCATACCCTTACTCCTGGTTGCAGATCCTTTCCAAAAATATGCTGTAACATCCAACTATATGGAATTATTGTTGGGGATTGATTGATTGGTTGAATGATGTTGGGACAGTTTCCACCAAACATTGAGTGATTTGAAAACTTCTAAATTTCGGCTAGAAATTTGGATATAATACAATTTTGAACATGAATGTTACACAGCTTTTTGAAAAGGGTCTCTGTGTATCTGGTAACAGCAGCTTCATAAGCATACCAAGACCTTATCACTGAAAGATTTCCTCGTCCAAAATACAGATTAACTACACCAATATTTGCACAAGATTAACAATATCAAACAAGGTTCACAAATATAGTGGCACACACGTTTTCACTTTCTACTTGAATATCTTTTTCAGAATCAACGAAAAGAGACTTGATATTTAAAAGACAATATGCGAGCAATTATTTTAAACACTTTGATGGACATTCAATTAGTGATGTCGTTCCAGACATAATTAATTAACCCTCTCCCTGCTGAAATAGGTACAGGCACTGCTCTTTAGGACATTGCTGGTAGCCTTCAGCATGGAGAGGGTTAAAGGTACAATCTGCAACAATATGAACAGAAAGCACAGTTCAGCACAAGAACAATGTGCATCACAGTGATCCTAACAATCATAGGATATAAATAGACCTAACACAATCATGAGATATAAATAGACCTAACACAATTATAGGATATAAATAGACGTAACACAATCATGGGGTAGGAAACATTGTCAATCTTTGAAAAGATGCCCTTTCAATGATTATCAAAAACTAAAGAAATTGAGAACAGAAATAAAACATGTAGTCAACGATAGCCAATGCTTCGACATAATTGATAAATACGAGTCTAAACAATAAGCTGCACATTTCAAAGATTGACAATAACTAGTATAAGGTTTTGATGATGGGAACGATCAGGATACAATGAATGCTCGACAGATTTTGAATTTCCCACAGCGACAAGAATCTGGGAATGCCCTACGTTGTCCGCACCAGTAGTGTAGTCTGGTGCACGCTCCACGTGCGGTTCTTCACACCACAGTGTACTCGTATCTCCGCCTGTGGTCCTTCACACCACAATTTATTCAGTCATATAGATCCACCTGTGGTACTTTGCACCACAGTGTCCTTACTATGCACAAGTATACACAAAGTGAACGCGATAACAACAGTACAACAGTACTAAAATGTACAAGGGGGGAGAAGAAAAAAAAAACAGTGTTCATAACAGCTTTCAGAGTTCACAAGAGCTACACACAGCTGGCACAGTTAGCAGCTCCAGTTAAATGTATGGCACACATTTCACACTTAATAGAACATGGTCGTACTGATCTCAGTACAAATTGTAACATGGGAGAGGTACGGGGGTCAAACAATGCACTGTACAGATTACTTGCAAAGCAAAATGCATGCTTCTATATAATATATACAGCGTGCATAGCATGTAACCAACACTTGTCAATGTTTCCAAAATATGTCTACAACATAAACTTGTCTTTTCATCGGTGGGTCCCAATTCTCATTGTATTGTATTGTATTGCGTCTCCGTAGTAAAGGTTTGCCGTGTATACCACACTCCCAAATAATATTTTCCTACTTCCTGGCTTTCGTGTGTACATTTTGGAGCCACTCATCTTAAGTGTTTTGGAAAGAAAGTCTGGGTGTTTGGCATGCTTAGCACAAATGGAAAACTTAACCCACAATAATTACATCTTTCGGTCTATATACATATCAAAACTAGCCTGGTAAACTATCATCTGTGATAGCTCAACATACACTCAAGGAAATATTGTGCAGAAGGAAAATAACATAGAACCAGACAAGAAAAAGGGTGATTTTGAAAATACAATGACTATCGAATCCTATGTTACTATCGGAAAGAAATATGAATGTATTCACTACCTTTCAGAACATGTAATTTGACATGAAGGAATTGATGATAAATGTATATGTATTTTGAAAAAGGAATAATGTAGGATATAAGAAATTATCTAAAATACAATTATGATTTTTATTCTAGGTTTACTGATTCACTTGATATGGTTTAATGTGCGCACAAGTGATGAACGATAACCATGTATTAAATGAGCCATTTAACCCCATTGTTACCAGGCCACACTTGGGCGAGAGCTACCAAAGATCGAATGCTGGCCATTATGTCAGGTCTCCCAGCAACACTACCAAGTGAGACAGACAAATATACATACCCGTTTATCCAATATAAGCTATTTAATGGATAATATCAAGCCAAATATTTCATCATTTGGAATGTTAATTGTTTTCATTCTTTTAGTAATGTCAAAACATGAAAGAATTATATTACCTTTTGAATGCCTTTATGGCAGGTAAACAAGTTATCGTCAATATTATCCAGAAAATAAGTTTCATATCCAAATTATTTAATGCCCTATATAATGCATAATATTGGAAGTCTGGGGATACCTAAGCATAATAATGATCATTGATCTGTGAAATATTCGATGATGCATGCATACAACTTAACATCTAGTAACTTTTTAGATATTGTCCAATACTGTTTTCTGAAACCAATTTTCAATAGCATTTCGATTAGTACAAAATAAATTAAGGTCAACATTGTTATTACTTGATGATTTCTCTAACAACTTGCAACTATATTGAGTCGACAAAGAGTGACCAAAATACCCACCAAAGATATAATTAATTCAACTCCTCCAGCTTATGGATTCGGAAGGATTGATAATATATATAACAGCCTCAGAAGAACACAAATCCTTGTCAAAATAAAAAAAAGAGAAGAAATTGTCGATTCAAATATTTGATAAAAATAACTTCAGGAATAATCTTTGGATGAACCATAAAACGTAATACTGCCACATCATGATGTACGAGGTACAACGGTTTTAACGCATATCACAACAGGGGCTAGAATTGCACAATATTATTTGTGGATGAATTATGTATTGTTAAAGGTAAACAGAAAAATTGAACATTTAAAACTAAAAACACCTTTGAAACTATTGTAAAATAAGCAAGATATGAGAAAAGAAAAGAAATGTGATATATTGGTTCAATTTTAGTTAAAATCATTACAGCCAGTGGTCTAGATAAACTTCATGTAAAATCAAATTCGTTGGAAATGAACAGTTTAAAAAAATTAATAAAAAATAGAAAACATGACAATGTTAAACCTGTGCTTTTTATGATGGACAGAATTACTATATTTATAATTAATTAATTTCATTACCTCTATCCTATGTCAAAATCATATGCAATGTTTCCCCTACCACGTCTACGTGTAATCTATAGGATATTTACAGATGCAATATACACCAGAATCGAATGTTAAATAATGTTTGTCCCTAACATTTATTATAATTATTAAATACATAAACATAGGGTGCAATGCATTAATGGTTCTCTTGCAGTTGTACTAACATACATATGGGAGTAGATTTGTGACTGTCACCAACATAATGATCATAGTTTGCTGCCATTTGAGATAAGCTATCATTCTGTAAATTTCCAAAATGTCTGTATCTAAAATTAACTGACAATGTATTTGAAGATTTAATGACCTGCATATTGTACAGGTAACAAGATAATTAATTAAAGTGTTTGCTTATCTTAACCTTATAACATTGCAAAATATGTTTGGGGGGAAAAAAGCTGCCATGAAATAGTTTATATGTATATATATATTTTTTAAAAGGTATCACCAACATTGCATTCAGCATTGAAGAGCCCTTCCAGAAAGTTGCCAAATGGATGTATTACATAACAAATGTCTACACACAGTACAAAAGATGGATAAATATTCGCAATGAACCTGTTCTGCTTCCGCATTGAACATCGTTTTGACTAGTATTATTTCCATGAATATTAACGTTTAACTTGTAACGGTACAGGTAATAATATCAATATTTCTGAATTTGTAATCATTATTTTAACGATGACAGAACAGACCAAACATATAGCACTAGTGTTGCTATTACTATGTGTATATAGTGTAACATAAATTAGGAAGACATCCAAGTCCTATAGGAGACATTGGTTTACTTGCTCAACATGTATACAAGACATTTCACCCACAATGTAGAAGATGTAACTAGCCTTGGCCACAGAAACGTCGGCGAGCTTACATCATCAATTAAATAATATATTTTTTTCAACTCGTTTGTCGACGTTCAATGCAGTGTTGCCTATTTAACTGAATGCCAATACTGGTGAAAATGCTACAGCTATAACCACATAATTTATCAAAACTTACAAACAGGCTGTAGCACCATAAATACACAATTCAAATGAAGAATATGTAAGGAAAAATGTGACCCGTAAAACAAACTAAAGTCCATAGAATTACACAAGGTTTGCCATTTTTTTAAAACCTACACCTTCAGCAATAATCTAGCACACAATACAAGTTATTAAGACACAAGAAGTGTATAAATACCAAACACATCACAATTACGGAGGCAACAAAGACTTGGACCAGAGGTCCTAACAACTCAGCATTTAGTCCAGCCTTCTCCATCATCCCTCTGTACCACAATGGAAAGGTACCTGGCACCTTCTATAGCACAGTCCAGTTTGGTTCACAGGGATGACAGGTTCCACAATAATCATCACAGCCTTCGATATTGACAACATTTACACAGTACAGAGCTGAATTGTTGCCACCTACCCAAATTCTACGCAACTACCGTAGTACAAGTGCAAGTATTTCTGTCTCTGTACTAGTTTCGTGTTTTAGTTCAGTCGACCAAGTGTTCGCGTTCCTTCTTTGGGGGGAGACATTTGGGATGTCGGAACGACAGGAAATCGTGTTTTGAGACGCCGTTTACTTTCTCGGGAGCGATGACTCTGGCGGCAGATTCGACTGTGGTTCCGTTGTATCCCAAGTATTTCTTTTTGCTCTGTAGTAGGTCGGAAACATTCATGCCTTGTCGTTTAAATTCGTCTCGGAAGATGGCGTTTTCTCTCTCAGCGTCGTGGTATGCACCTTCAAAGTGTTTCAGCCGGTTCTTCAGCTCACGAATCTGAAAATAAATGATTAGAGAATTAGTATTTTGATGGGGGATATATAATTAATCTTTCTCTCTCTCTCTCTCTCTCTCTCTCTCTCTCTCTCTCGCTCTCTCTCTCTCTCTCTCTCAGCAGTGTGGTATGGACCTTGGTATACTATATCTTGTAAGAATATATTTTAAAGAGGCTCTAAACTGCAATGAAAAAAAACCTGAAAAAAATTACTAAGTTTTAATTAGAACTGGGGGTCAATGACAAGAAGATCATGCTGATGCATTAGTGATCTAAGCTTTAAGATTTAACGATAATGATAGAAATGGCAGTTAACGATCAAAACATCTTGCTAACTGCCCAAGTTTACATGCAGTTTACACTTCTGTTCTCCGAGCTAAGAAACAGCACCGACTGAGCAGTGGTACAACATTTTCTAGATTTATAAATGAAAACATTGTTATCACTGTGATCATGTCTGGCGACATTTATAGTGAACTTCTAAAGCTGCTTTCAGTTAACATTATCAGATTACGCTTGCTTTCAGCTGGAGGACTTCTCCAGAGATATAGACTATTTGGACACTGCCTCGCCATTAATCAGCAAACAACTGACAAGTAAATTTATATGTGCACTTTAATGCATCAGTCCGGATAAATGTTCAATGAACAAGTTTCTGAGCAAGCCAGTAATGCAAAGTGCTTTTTCTTACATATCCAAGGGATCTGGCAGTCTTCCAATGTTTATGTCGGCAAAAATATAGATAAGTATCCAATAAACCACTGCACAAACGAGACAGCAAGCATCTGTTTTAGATTTACATCACCCATTTGGGCTTTAACTTAATTTTCCTCAAATAGATTTCAGTGGGATCCCCTGCGGCACAGGGACTCCTGTGTGGGATTGTTGATTAATTCAATTTTGTCAGCTTGACATATGAAATGGCCCTACATTGTGCTTTCATACGTCAAGCTGAAAAAATTGAATTAATCAACAATCCCACATTGTGCTTTTCAAAAAGGTGGATAG
>JAUTBV010153816.1:0-10457 GCA_032361325.1 Lepetodrilus fucensis | reverse complement strand
ATCACCGGAATTCCTAGTTTTAAATGATATTCTTCGAAATTCTAAAAATAGACATGACGCACTTGCAGCCGCTATTGGGAGTCTGTTCCGAATGGTAAGTCTGGCTATATAGATGGATTTATTGCCAAATTATGTTTTTGCCAGTCTTTGGCATATCTACCATTTATCTATCAATAAACATATATGTTGTACTCAATGTATTTAGTGACCATCACAGAGTTGTTCCCCTTACCTTAGTCTTCACCATTGCCATCCTCTGGTCTCGGATGTGTTCTAGTGTGGCAGCCATGTCAATCTCCTTCGCACCTGAACACAAGGAACACAATGTAAGGCTAAATACCACATACATTTGACAATAGTCTTGCTTGTAACATTGTAAATGGTGACATCATTCAGTGATTACAACACACCTTCATGAACTGTTTCATTATGTTTTGAAATCCAGAAAATAAAATCAATAAAACTGTACTTCCAATAGAATTCTGAGTGTAGAGAACATTCAAATGGTGTGTAGTGTAGCTTCAATATTGAGACCACGACGAGAAATTACTGAAGAATTGGAGATATACCCTACCTTTAGCCATTCTGTTGAGAACCATATCAATGAGACAGTACGTTCCTGAGCGTCCACAGCCATCACTGAAATGAAACAATCATGTTTGAGTTGTAACCTACAGTGAATGTCCCGCAGTGGATACATCAGCATTTAGTGTGGAATACGTAATGGTTAACGCACAGGCTCGAGGGCATTATCGGCATATAATGCACACCGTTGAAGGAATTAGTTTGTCAGGAGGTATAGCCCACAACATTGGTAGTGCAGGGTATCGTTTCTCGAAGCTCCCATACCTACTACGAGAACATAAGGACTCTCGTAGTCATCTCTAATACATGGGGATCGTGGACTTACGAGAGCGCTCTGGTCTCACTGTGGATATGAGAGCTTCCAGAAGCGATACACTGATTGCTGCAGTAAACCTGCGAGCATTGGCTGGTACTGATGGACCAAGGAAAATAGTTTTTAAACAATAAGCCGATATTGTGTAAAGTAATACATCCCTATGATACATGGAACAGAAGAGAACAGAACTGACATACCTGCAGTGGACCACAATGGGACATGATCGGCCTCGGTACGACTTGTTCACTTTCCTAGAAAACATGAAAAATACAAAAATATGTAAGTATTTCTTATATACCAAATTCTAATCAGTATTTTTAATGGTTTATATAAAATATTATGGGTAATATTTCATAACAATATTGATGATTAAAATATTCTTATTAAGAATTATTGCAATTAATATGCAATTAATGAACTATTGTTATTGAAAAACGAGGATTAAAAAAAAGATAATTTTATGGTAAATGTGGAACTTTTGTTTTATTTTAAATGAACATGATTATAAATAACTATAACAAAAAGGAATTTGAGAATAATAATAGAATATGATATTTATTAATTTTACTAATTAAAAATAGAACAGAAAGCTAATTGTATTAATTAAATATAAATAAAAGTCGTCATTTGTTTCAGCATTGATTTATGTTCACAAATGTTAGATGAAAAGCAATATTACACTTTAAAAAGATATATAGATTATTTTCCCTGATAAAGATCCATGTACCGGGTATATTGAGATACATGTTATGAACATTTTACTGTGTATGGGCAAAAGTAGCCATCATATATTCACAAGACTTGCAACAACCAGTATCAATACCAATGCCTCTGCCAATATCACCAAGCAAGAGCAAATAGCCATCATACTCTTATAGTTCATCTCTCTCCAGTTAAAAGCAATGCATATTTCTTAATAACACAGGAATAGACTCAACTTCAGCAACACATCACTCGTCATGTCATTGATCTGCATATCAGTCTTGAAGCAGGAAGTAGGTAACGCTCCCTTCTCTGAGCTAGATTCTGTTTCACATATATAATGTTCCTGTGTTCAACAGGGTCAGATTACACTTAAGACCTTTCATCCCAGCGCCCAAGACAGAGCAATCTGACTGCATCATAGGAGCTGCAGCTAATGTAGAGTTATAGCAATTCCCAGGAATAAGGAAGGAAATGGAGAGCCTCAATTGGAAGGCTGCCGTTTCAGACTATTACTATTCCTGTCTAACAGCCAGCAGCGAGTTCACCTATAATGGAGGAGATTGCAAACTGGGATAACTGCTTGTCATAGCCAGGAGATTTCGGAAATGGAAAATCTTGAAACATTAGAAAAGCCGGAGTGCGGAAAATCTGTGTTTTACAAATCTGATTGTTAATTTAGAATGATGTACTTCTGTGTTAGCTAATGAGAAAAGAGAGGACTGAGGGCTAGGCAATAATTGTTGGTTCCTGGTTGGCAGGTGGTTGGTTCATGATTGGCAGGTGGCATACTGTGAACGAAAAATTAAAGTGCGGAAATCTCACCAATCCAATTAATGTCTGGTTCAATATGTTTACTGGAGGTAGAAGCAATATCAATGAGAATACTTCGTCTTTTAAGGAAATTCAACCCCATATAATGTGCAAAAAAACAGTGTCAATTTGAATATTCATTTAGTTAGGTTTGATTGAAAAACTATCTTAAGTGCTAAATAGAATTATCTATAATATCTTTTTAATTGTTGAAATATTAAGATCCATAAAACCACTCCTACATCACTAATACAGTACTGGCTTGTCCAATACATATGATGTGCCATGTGGATGACCTAATGACCATTTCATTACAACCATGCTGAATCTATTTCTTCTACTTATCCTATTTCTTCATTATATTCACTTGTAATCCTACATAGCTGTTAAATATTGCACTGCAGTCATGGAGACAACTATATACTGTGTGAGGCATGTAGAACTAGATTATTGAAAGTCTCCCTACACATGCTAATTTGTCTCCAACAACATTTTTGACGTGCTTGATAACAATTTGCGATTTCAGTTCCAACAACTTGCCACAAATTGGCCTAATAGAAGGACCAACTCAGAATTCTAGCAAAGTTCTTGACATCACCAGGCTGTTGTTAGAAGCAGGAATATTTCCCAAATCACCAGGCTGTTGTTAGAAGCAGGTATATTTTCCACATCACAAGGCTGTTGTTAAAAGCAGGAATATTTCCCAAATCACCAGACTGTTGTTAGAAGCAGGAATATTTCCCAAATCACCAGGCTGTTGTTAGAAGCAGGTATATTTCCCAAATCACCAGGCTGTTGTTAAAAGCAGGAATATTTCCCAAATCACCAGGCTGTTGTTAGTAGCAGGACCAACTCCCCGATCACTTTTGTGACTATGCAATTTGTTTGAAGTACAATTGCTAAATCACAAAAGCTGCCTGGGAAATTAGCAGAGAGTAGCAAGTCAGGATTAGGAGGGTTAATGTTAGAGAAGCAGCAACCAGCAGTTAGACAGGAATTCCTCAAGTTGATTAATATGCTAGGAACTATTAGCATCGTTGGCTTAGATATATGGAAACTGTTCAAGTAAAATGACTCGCAACAGCAGCAGCAATCATGCAATTCAATTAGCGATGGGAAGCTTATTTAAACTTCTAGAACATTCAATAGGATATCAAATTAAAATGTTAATTGTAGCAGGATTACCAGTGGAATGTCTGCAGCTTAGATGTTGGTTATAGGAACCTTAGACATCACGGACAGGAAGTGTTATACAGCACCATTAAGAAACTGAGACCACTGTTATTTGAAGCGGAATACTGTTATTTGAAGATAAACACTGTTATTTGAAGCTATACTATTTGAATAATAATATGCCAAATGGTCTAAGAATATACCAAATCAGAATATTTCAATCTCCAGAGACAAATGGCAGCATATTTGGAGCATAATGTAAGTACATGTAGTTGAGTGATGGCAGGGTCCACAGCAATACTGTCCAACACAAACACAATATTCTATCATAGTCTATACACTGTATGGACAACCAGCTAGCAATCTATTTACAATCATATCCAACACTGATGCTAATGGTATTCTAGCACAATCTTGAGCAGCATGCACTTGATAAGTAAAATGACTACAATATTGAAAATCTAGAACCACCTGCTATTGGTTATATTGAATTGTGACATCCTTACAGACAATGAAAATGGAAAACAATGTCTTAAGTTAAAGTAAAATGTCTGGGTCAACAGCCAATGTCAAAAGCAATCTGGGTTGGTAATCTTGTACCTATCTTGATGTCAGAGTGAGACAGCACTGATAAGAGAAACAGAAGACTTTAAATCTGGCACGAATGCTTAGCATTGATCAACCTCCATATGTTTGTGATGTTTGTGCTGTGTTTCACAAGTCATAGTTGATACTCATAGTACAATATCCAGCGTCAAAGTTAAGAACATGAAAATACAATAATTTCTCAATTTTACAATTTTCAAGGAGCTCATTGATGACCCGTATTTGATCAGTAATATCTCCATGGTCTTCCAAGTTCCTGCACAAAAGTCTGGCTTTGTTCTGTGATCAAAAGAAGTACAGCTGACCCCCTCGATGATGAAGCTGTCAAACAGAACTATACTCCAGACAGGGTCCAGTGTCCATCCTTTCAACTGAACCTCCTCAGAAGACCACAGATCCTGGCCCATACCACACAGAGAGCAGCAGTCTTACAAGTGACTTACTAAGAAGAGTTCAATAATTTCTTTGTTTGTCAGTACCATGATCCATAAGGTATCATCTATCAGGCTGTATATTAAAAATCATACTCTTTCTGTTGCATGCTAAGTTTGAGAGGATTCACACAGTCTTGCCTAAAGTATTATTTGCTAATTCGGTCCTAATAAAAAGAAATGCGGTAAGGATTCACGAAAAAAGGGTCCGACTTAAAATGCTTTGTGGGCTTCCTTTTTAGCCTGGAAGCACATAATAAGTCTTCCTTACTGGGGAGTATGAGAAATATTCAATATCACATTACATGATACATTTTTTTTTCTCCACAAAAACATAGATCTATACCATTATGGTTTTCATGTTTGATACTAATTGAAA
Organism: Lepetodrilus fucensis; assembly: GCA_032361325.1. NCBI lineage: Eukaryota > Metazoa > Mollusca > Gastropoda > Lepetellida > Lepetodrilidae > Lepetodrilus > Lepetodrilus fucensis. The sequence goes on along the minus strand of JAUTBV010153816.1, from coordinate 5,452 downwards.
TTAATATGTGTAATTTATCATTACAAGGAAACAGACTTCATTATTAGTTGAATTACAGATCATTAGTAAAGTTCATGCCTTTAATACCTAGATCTGGATAACACTAGTATTGATTTTCTGTCCTATATTGTATTAGTGACAGTGAAATTCATCAATGCTCTCATTAAGTTTGATGTTGGTTGACATCACAGTCTACAGTTACAGTAGTATTTCTGTCTACATTCAGTGCAGGATGCTAGTTACTGTAGATTTATGTATTCAAGCACAGCAGAAGTAAACCCATGAAAGCAGAGGCCTGTTCAGAAGGGCGAGTGCCGTCACATAAGAAGGATGAAGGTTCCCAAGGCGATTTCATGCGTGTACTCGCGGGTTCGCGCCCTCCTGAACAGGCCTCAGATGTATGCTAGACCTCTACAAGACAGAGGTACACTAGAGTACAGACTACACAGACTACATTACCTGCGGAAGTCCAGGAGTGCCTTGATGGATCCAGGAACGCCCAGGTTGGGCCAGGTCAGGAAGTGGAACTGTGTGACAGTCCGGGTCTCGTTCGTCTGCAGGTTCTTCAAGTACAAACTCCTGACCAGGTAGTCGTCACACCAGATGTGCTCCGACACGAGGTGGACCTGAACACAGGAGCAGCCATCATTGCAAATGTCTTACTGGGCATCTACCTCATGTAGCAGTTAATTTACTGGGCATCTATCTCATGAAGCAGTTAATTTACTGGGCATCTATCTCATGTAGCAGTTAATTTACTGGGCATCTATCTCATGTAGCAGTTAATTTACTGGGCATCTATCTCACATAGCAGTTAATTTACTGGGCAACTATCTCATGTAGCAGTTAATTTACTGGGCATCTATCTCATGTAGCAGTTCATTGGACAGTGTAAGATTTCTAGTAATGTATTGTACATGTCGTAGTGTTGATTTGCATAAGTCATCTGCTGATTAGGTGCATTTTCTCAAGGAAGTAACTATAGTTAGACAAAAATCAGAGATGACCAAGATGTTACAAACATTGCCCTCCCAAGATGTTACAATATTGCCCTCCCAAGATGTTACAAACATTGCCCTCCCAAGATTTTCCAAACGTTGCCCTCCCAAGATGTTACAATATTGCCCTCTCTGATGGAGGTGTACATAGTTGCCCTCCCAGTGTCCCAGTGTCCCAGTGGTGTAGTGTCCCAGTGTCTCAGTGGTGTAGTGTCCCAGTGTTGCAGGGTTCCAGCGCTCACCTCATAGATGTGGTACAGGTCGCTGCCCTCCTCCGGCCAGTAGCGGTGACACATGGCCGTGCCGTTCTCTGTCAACTTGGTCAGCATCACGATGACCACACTTCCCTGTTCCCAAACCATCTGTGGACACATGGACCAACACTCTGACACTCTGTGTGACACTAACACATTGATAGACAAACACATTGACAGACAAACACATAGATAGACAAACATACTGACACACTGATTGTAATGACACTTGTGTATAAGTAGTGCTAATAAGCATCTAAATACCAGATAAAACTCGGTTTAAAAAAAAAATGTAAACCTACACAAGTAAAACTTCAATGTATTGAAAGATTATTTTTATAAAGATGTATGTACTTGCAATGTAAATATGAAAAATTAAAATATTTATAAAAGAATATTGGATGCTTCGAGCCATGAACTAGACAACACACTATTGCATGATGAAATACACAGAGACTCTGCAATGTCTACACTACACTTAGTTAATGAAACGGCCATAAAATGTCTGTGAAGTGAAGTGCAGTGATGTATTACCTGCCAGAAGTCTGCCACCGTGTGTGGGAGGGCCCCCTGGGTGGTGATGAACGCGGGGTTCCTGGGGTCATGGTCCGTCTGTGGGGGAGAGAACATGTCATGAGAACATGTCATGAGAACATAGCATGAGAATAACAGTATAGAATAACACAATACCATATACAGCATCAGTGAGAAATTCCTGCAAGATTATCATTACCTTTCTCAATATGGTACATAAAATGTAATCTGTGTATTATGCAGTCATCCACAGAATGTCATATAGTACACAGTCAAATCACATTGCTCACTAATTATGAAGCCATTCTTATGTTGTCATTACATATTTAGTTAAATATTGCTTACTCACTTACAATCAGGCCTTACATAAATAGTAATGCCACGGTATATATAATCATTTAGTTAATCACTGAGTTTAATTCAAAATTTTAACCATCATACGGAATATAAAACTTTAGAGAAATTCTGATCATAAAATTGACAATGACACTAAAATTGAATTAAATTACAAAATCACAGACTTTTCATCCAGATCCAATAGCAGTAATGTTCAATCTCTGTCATTTTATTCTCGAATCCATCTCTGACATCCATCAGCATCTGCCTTCATTTACCAATTACTCCATATAACCATATTCTCGTCTCCAAAATGAAATCCTTAAATCTGCATTACATTTTTTTCCGTGGGTCCAGTGGGGCACATTTACAAACAGCTGAGAGTGAGTATTAATTATTTGCGTTACCAGAGATGAATCCCAACCTGGTGGCCTCGTACAAGTAGTACAAACAACGGCCACTGCCCAATAATCAATTGCACACAGAGTTTTTCAAAGAACATTTCTATGCCCACAACTCTGCCTTAAGGCGAGACATCCATGGCTAATATAAACGAGAAATCAACCGTTTTTCCTTTTCTGTTTTGACTTCCAAAGAATGCTAACTGTTTCATTCAAGCCGACATGTAGCATCTCATTTCAATATTCATTGGAATACTTAAAGTACGGCTTTCATCCAATACAGACTTATTATTTAATAATTTTATAATGAATTTGTTTTACTTTGTTTGACTGTAAGGCAATCCATAAACTAAACATACAGATCTATATTTTATCATGTATGTTGTTCTTCAATTACCTTCTATTTATGGAATATTACAGCTGGAATTATACTAACAAAAGAAACAATTAATTGTAGAATAGTTTCAAAGTGTGAAAGGTATAGAAATAATATTTATAGTTTGAGACAAATACTAACTTATTCTCTTTTAAATAACCCTAGAATAGGACATCCTCTAACTTTATTGGATTAATCTATTATACATGCAAGGTTCATTAAACAACAGCCCGATGGTAGACAGATCCTAACCTATTCTGGTTTCGTACAATTGCTGTATATCCAATAAATGTAAGCCATTGATAAAGTAAGCATATGCGTGAGCAGGTTTAAGATAACTAGCTCTCTCAGTGGCAATGTGTGGCCATTATCACCTAACATATTCATGTCGCTCCGTACACTGCAGCAGTTTCCCATGTCGCACTCTCAACATTAGCTGCGCTGCGGCGGCCATTTGCATTACTCTCCATCAATCCATCTTCTGTTTTATGACACGACGGCACCAGACAGCTCACTGACTGATCTCCAGCCGTATTCCCACATCGCAATATGGCACTCCCGTCGAAATACCGCACTCCTGGGAGAAAAATCTCGGATCAAGCCGGAAATAAATCTCTCCCCTGAGACGGGAACGTACGAGGCCGTGAATCGCGAAGCAGCGGAATCCTGACTGCAGTGTCACAGACAGTGTTAGCCAGATCCACTTAAATATCGCTTCAGATGACACGATACTATTGTGCAACAAGCCGACAGCTCAACGACTGGCATGAAGACATTACTTCCACAGAAATTATTTTTGGCTGATGGAAATGTCACAATATTAGTCACAGAGAAACCCAATGTTTAGGGATGATTGAAAATTGAATGTTTTTTTGGATGAGAATGTGATGTTAATGATCGAATGGCAGTTATCATGAAGGCCATTACAGTTGAGACTATCTCCATTCTTGTTTTTGTGATTGAGGAATTTGATTATATATTTTTTAATATTGTATTAATCTGCTAGTTTAGCTTGATGTATCAAATATTATACAGAGATCTACCAATTTAATGTTGTATTGTGTAATACATTGAATTAATTTTAAATGCAGTATTTTTTTGCAATAAATTGGGATATTCCTATTGTTCTTGTAATATAACACACACACTTTAATGTCTAGCTTGTCAATGACAGTAAGTATATACCAGTGGCCTATACTTATCCCATCAACTACAAGTATACAAGTATCGAGTATATCTTTAAAAATTATGTAGTCAAATATGTAGTCATTGATTAACAGACTAAGCACCTCACAAATAAATCTGAAACAGCAATTTCCTAAATACATGCAAATCTCCATGAACATCCACTAGGGAGAAATAGAATTTCCAGAGAATTTAAACCAATTTCATAATTCTAGATATTATTGAATTATTCCCCCCGAACCAAACCCAGAAGGATAATATTATGTTTTATATGGAAACAATTTAAACTCGGCTCGACCTTCGACTAAATCTCATTTGGAGACAAAGCAGCCAGTGGTAATTTACTTTGGAATCTCTGCCCTGGGAGCCAGGGTCTGAAACTCTCTCGGTGCAATCACACACACCATTGCCTGCTTATGGGGGCATAATTCTATCTGGAATCTAAAGGAGACTGCAAAATTAAAAGATGCCATCACTCGAAGATAAAACTCGTAAATATAATCTTGGCTGCAATACTGTAATTATCAAAGACATTATGCTGTTAAATTGTCTTGACAGCAGAAAACAAAATCATTTATTTATTGCGTTGCAGTTGCACTTGCTGAATTCTGAGAAATACTGAGGAATTCAAGTACCGTCGGACACTGGGGAGAGTTCTGCTAAAATTATTGATCTTATTTCTTAATTCCTTTTTTTATTTGTGTGTGTGTGAACGGCCTATGCTTGATGAGAAAACAATTCACAGCTAATACGAGTGGCTGCTTGGCTGATTGAATTGGCTGCTATCCTATTGAATAATAACAGAGGTTTTACTAATTTTAATAGACCAAAGACACAAAAAAACGTCAAACTCAAAGAACACTTCTCCAAGAAAGCATCAGTCAAAGTTAAATTATCGTTTATTCAATTCTAAATTCATGTCAGTTTGAAACAACCAAGGTAGTAATGTGAACGAATTATGTTGTGTATTTCAATCTGGAAGCTTTGATAAATGTGCAGTATTTCTGCAGTAATTTCAATTTTGAAATATTTTCTGAATTATTTTATTTTCAGAAATTGTGTAAGATGAACAGAATGTATGCACAACAGTGAGGTCATTTTCTGAACCAGCATCACTGGCCCAAATACTTACCATATTTGAACCAGCATCACTAGCCCCAATACTTACCATATTTGAACCAGCATCACTAGCCCCAATACTTACCATGATATCTGAACCAGCATCACTAGCCCCAATACTTACCATGATATCTGAACCAGCATCACTAGCCCCAATACTTACCATGATATCTGAACCAGCATCACTAGCCCCAATACTTACCATGATATCTGAACCAGCATCACTAGCCCCAATACTTACCATGATAT